>JADHZA010000390.1:0-20696 GCA_018831705.1 Torrubiellomyces zombiae
TTGTTTGCTGGAGTAGGAGTAAATCTGTAACTACTCACATATTTATCGCCAACTGCTAAAGAGAACGATTTTTTTCTTGAGCTGACGCTCTTTGGTTGAAAGTCGGAGACACTTACGGCCCGTGGAATTTGTGAGGAACCAGCGGGCAACGCTTCTGCATCGTCATCGTCAGCTCTAGCCCCACCAATAACAGAGCATCAGAGACCTTTCTCACAACATCGTCAAATCGTTGCATATAGATCGTGTGCTGCCGACTTCACGATGCCTTCCGACCTGGACGTCCTCGTCGACATGGGCTTTGACAAAGTCCGTGCTGAAATGGCCGTCAAAAAGAGCGGTGGCTGTGAGTCCAAATCCCGCCCTTCAACGTTCACGTATCGACTCTCCTCATTCTGATATGCCCAATCGTTCCAGTACAGGGCGCTCTGCAGTGGCTCGAGGATAATCAGGACAAGCCATTGGAAGAAGTACAAGCCGCCGAAGCCAGCAAAGGCGGCGACGATGAAGAGGATGAAGCCGATGCAAAGGCTCAGATTGCAGAGCTCGAAACGGGTCAGCAAGCTCGATCTCTCATCTGCAACGACTGTGGCAAGCGTTTCCGCAACCACGACCTCGCCACCTTTCATGCTACCAAGACGTACGCCAAGCTCATCCTTTCCACTATCTGATGTTGTTGGAAGCTGACCGCTCCGCTTGCCACGTTTCAGCGAGCACACGGACTTCTCAGAATCCACCGAGGAAATAGCGCCGTTGACCGAGGAGGAGAAGAAGGCCAAGCTTCAGGAGCTTCGGGAACGTGTCCAAGCCAAGAAAGCCGTCCAGTCTGTTCAGGACAAGGAGGATAACAAGCGCAACGAAGTGAGTACTCGCTCATCCTCATAACGTGGGACATGCAGCTCAAGGAATTTGGTAGCAAATTCGGCTCAAAGCCACCAAGGAGACCCAAGATGCCAAGGAGGAATTACAACGCAAGGAGCAGATCAAGGAGGCAGCCAAGAAGCGACAAGAGAAGCTCGATGATCAAGAGGCCAAGAAGCGCATCAAGGCCAAGATTGAGGCCGACAAAGCCGAGCGGCGGCGCAAGACAGAAGAAGCCAAGGCCGCGAGAGAGGGACGAGTCCCCGAGGCTCCTCCTGTTGCCGCCGCTGCTGCTCCCGCAAGGCCCAAAGCCAACCACAACGAAGCGAGGTTGAGGTTGCAGATGAGCTCGGGGACCACGACCAAGACACTCCCGGCCGACACGACATTGTTTGAGCTGGCTCAGCAAGTCCAGGACGAGACAGGGAACCCAGTCATGAGCTTCACTACTACATACCCCAAACAGACGTTTGAAGGTAGCGTTGACATGTCCAAGACGCTCAAGGAAGCGGGACTGGTTCCGTCATCGGTGTTGATAGTGAAATAAGGGATAGAGGCTTGGGGGATGCATGTCTGCATGTAGGGCGCGAAAGCGGCAGTTGTGTCTCATGCTCATGATATAATACAATGAACTACGTGCATCTGTTATTGAGCCAAGTGACCGAACCTATGGAGAAAACTACGACCGTCCAAGTCGGGAGGAAACCGACAATAGTCCAAGAGTGATGGTCCGTTGTTTCACAACATTTTGGCCGAGATTGGGAATTGATGACGTAGTATTTTGCTTCAGGTGCCATCGATGGTATCATTTCTCCGTCGATTTTGACAGCCCTTGGTTTGTCTAAAAGATCCGCCGTCCGCGTAAAACTCCATCAAGCTCTCGAGAGCATTCAATCATATTATCGTATGAACGAAGCTACTCTGGCCAAAGTCGCACAGGGGTATTGCACCCCCTTCCCCAAACCAAATAATCGATCGATTTGTGAACCCCGAAGCCATGCTGTTTGACGTACAGAGAAGCGAGAGACGAAAAGTCGATTCGTAGGTTGGGTGTTTAGTCGAACAGACCGAAGCCCATGTCCTCGTCGGACTCTTCCTTCTCTAGATTGGCAATCAGTCAGCATGTTTCCAGGTGCCTTTTCAGGGGACTTTATGACTATCGACGAACCTTCCTCCTTCTCCTCAGCAGCAGGGGCAGCAGCGGCGTCACCGCCAGCGGCCGCACCACCCGCCGCGGGAGCGGCAGCGCCGCCACCGGAGCCGACGTTGACGAGCAGGTCCTTGATGTCCTTGCCTTCCAAAGCCTGTGTAATTTCGATTGTTAGCGCAAAGCTCGGGTATTGGGCCGTCCCTGTCGTAGAGATCTGCTGCTTCGTATGCGCATTGACATCGTACCTTGGCGAAGATGGAGGTCCAGATGGGCTCGACGTCCTGGATACCGGCGGCCTTGATCAAGGTCTGAAGCTTGTCGGACTAAAAGACAACGGAAATATGTCAGTAAAGCGTGCGGAAAGATTAAAAAGTCGTAGTCTCGTGTAAAGAGTCGGATCAAAGGATGTCGTCGGCGGGGAATGGAGGCAGTCGTCGACCATTTGATGTAGACTCTGTGAGTTGCGGAAGTCATCACTTACGGTGACTTCGACGCCATCATCGGCGAGGATCAGCGCCGCGTAGGACGAAGCGAGCTCAGCGTTAGACATTGTGAGTGTGTGAATTTGTCGTTGGTGAGTATGGACGACAAAAATGAGGTCTTTCGCGACGTGATATGCTGGTGGGTGGTTATAGGCTTGCGATAGTCGCCTAAAGCGGGCTGGCCACAGAAAATTGCCCTCCCGTACAAAATTCTAACTGGAAGGGTTTCGAGACCTAAGACGGAGTGGGGGGTTCCTCAGTTTTTCCGGTCGCCGCTAGTGTGCACAGGTACATGTACTGACTGCCAGGGCTGCGAAAGGCTGCCTGCATACCGTCGCTGATTGGTCAAGCCTGAGCGACATATCTGTCCAATCAGAGGGACCGTTTACTGCAGGGAGTGATCGGTCTCCACATCAAGGCTTGGCCACGTTCAGCCGAGTCAATACTTGGCGTGCTTGTTATCTGTGCGAACAGCACGACTCATCTGTAATCGTAGGTACGCATCGACGTCCGACCCCACCGTTAAGTACGGTCGTATCCCCCACTATTGTCCCTCCAACTCGGTTGACAGTTGAAGCTCAAACTGCGTCAGCAATCCAGGACGACTTGTTCCGCGCTGCGTTGCTAACGATTGACGGATTCTCACCAGCAACTGTTCAGATTTCTTCACTTGCGATACGATTAAATTGGCGCACTGAAGTTCCGCGACGGACGTTGCGATTGCCTTTTCTTCACGTCGATTTAGAGCAGGCTCTTCCCGTGGCTTCCATCTCATCGGAGCTAGTTCTCCCCACCAACGCCCTTTGCAACAAAGCATCTGCCCTTACTTCGGAAGGCCGGAAGAAGCCTTGGGCCTTTCCATTCTCAACTTCTACGACACACAATTCCAGCATTCCCTTCGACTCTCATCCCCGACATTGGAACATCTTCGAGTTTGAAGGCCGATTGTTCCGACGCCGAGTCTTGACTTAACGCCGTTGCGACGCATCACGAGGATGGATACGCCAGCAGTTCCTGCGCCGCAAGACGCCCGAGAGCTGGCCATCTTGAGTCGCCTTTCAGTGATTCGAGACCAACTTCTATTATTGAAGCAGGATCGAACTACGTACATACGCAGCCAAGACGTGATCCCCCTCTATGACCAAACCATAGAGCAGGTCAGGGAGCTCGTCGACGTGCGAGCTGAGAAGAGCCACAGGGAAGAGAACAGATGTAGGGCTTCTTGACTCCCTCTTCCTACTGCAACCAGCTCACGAAATGACAGTGGACAAGGTTCTGGAGAGCTGCTTCCAGCTCTTGTCGCTCTTCTACCTGACAATCGGCCGAAACAACGAGGCGCCCGCAACGTACTCGCTGACGTCGACAATTAAGAGATTGATGGACCATCTCACCGAAGCGGATCTCTATTCAGCGAAAGACTTGGAGAGCATCAACTCGACCCTAGGCGACATTGCAAAGAGCATCAGCCAGGCCCAGAAGGCCGAGGGTGCCGAGGCCAAACATTCGCCCTATCTCCTGACCCTCTTATCGAAGCGCGTGAAGCTCTGTCAAGATACCCTTTCCACCCTTGAAAAGAGGCTGGAGAGAATTGGCGCTCCTCTCCTGGCAACGCATGAAAAGTTGATTTCCATTTTAAGGCAGATCTCGTTGGCGAATACCAAGTCGAAGGTATACCTCTTTCCACTGCCAGCACATTTGCCGAAGATGACGCTGACAGATTTCACGTTGTAGTTTTCCACCTCCGAGGTCACCAAGCTACGGAATCAGCTGCTTGAAGTCGGCAACAAACGCAAAGACGGCCAGTTTACCGCGGAGGATGGCTCAGTACCACCGGGAGAAGCTGAGATAACCGACCTGTACAACAGATGCTTAAAGTGGTCAGACATTGTATTGGAAAGGTAAGGTCGCAATGTTCGTCGTCTCTTGCTCCAGCTGACACCCTGCAGGAAGGGAAATGTCCAAGAGCAGTGGCGCCCAACATACGATGCTCTCGTCGGTATACGAAACGATCTGGAAAAGTTGACATTGACGCAAGCATGGTCACTTCGTGAGACGGATCTCTACGACTTTCAACGGCAGCTTGACAAGATTGATGAGAATCGACAGAACGGCAACTTCTACGATGACAAGGGCAGGCCCGCTGATCTATGGACCCAACGAACGATGCTGTACTTGATTCGACGAAGCTACGCGTACATTTACTCGTTCATGCTGTCCTCTGAGCCCGTGTCGGAAGCGCTGCTTCCCATCTACAATCAGCTGCAGACCTTGAAGCGGTGCTTGGTCGAAGTAAAGAAGAACGGCGGCGTATGTTCGGTGCGGGAGCTGTATCCGTACAGCATGAAGGTGAGTCGCGACACGATCCTACACCTCACGAGGACTCAAATGCTGATGGGCGGTAGCTGAACTCTCTCGACAACATGCGGGTCGATGGCAAGTTTGTTGTTGGCGGCGATATCCCCGAGGGTCAAGGGAGCGTTAGCGAGCTCCTCGCTGAATGTTTCGATCTCAACTACGAACTCCGGGTAGCAGCAGAGGAGGAATCCAAGGAAGATGAGGAGTGACGATGCTTCAGAGAGCTGAGCCTCATCTAGTCGAGGCAATCGACGTGTATTACCAATGGCAGGGATTACTTTATTACGGTTTATTTGGTCAGACTTTTGGATTCCAGCAATGGGAGTAGCTCGTGCCTTTGTTGAAGTTTAGTACGCCAAGGCCTGCGTAATATCACACCAGGGTGTGAGAAACCCTGATACAGTGTGTTTTTGCTACGCGAATAAGCCGGGTATACTTTGTAGTGCATGGATGATGTCTATACAAGGAGACTCATCACGACCACGACACGGCTGAGCACAATATCAAGGCTCCCGAAAAGCGCACAAAAACGGGTAGATCTGTGCCTACGCGTAGCAAGGACCATCAGCGAAGGTCGATTGTAACAGTGACCAAATACACAAGAGCTCAAATCTCACCTTTTCGACATCCCACACGCCAGAGGTAGCATAAATATCCTTCCTCAAAACATCGAGAACCTCCTCCTTAGACTCGGCGCGGAGGACGAGTGTACTCCCCGCGAAGTCGAGCTTGCTCGGATCATTGCCTTGAGGAACGCTATTCAGCAGGGCGCCTAGGTACACAGCATCAGTGCGGTGTCCGCGTCCCCTGTGGATAGATATAAACATTCACCTCCCATTTTGTAGTCGCCGCCAGACCGTTTCGCCTGCAGTTCTTCGAAGTGCTGTCTACGAAAGCCGGAGAGTGAGTTAAGAGAAAGAAGGGGGGTTGTGGAGAGCGGACGTACGGGCGAACTTTGAGACGCTCGGCGCGGGTGCCGGGCTTGTCGGGGACGATGATGAGGAATTCGGGTCGACTGGGGCTCGAGGATGCCATGGCGCGAGATAGTGTGCGAGTTGTGTGTCTGTAGGCGAGTCTGGTTGAGATGCGGGGGGAGATGCGCAACATGGTGTTTTTCAATGGGAGTCACTGGGCTTGGTAGGTAGGTAATGTAGGTAGTACCTGTGCGTTGCCCCAGGTAGGCGGTCTTACCGTGCAGTGCTCAGATGTCTCGTGGTTGGGTAGTCGGAAGAGGAGAAGACACGAGAGCGAGCCTACGGCTGTGTGTTTCACGCGAGCTTGCATGGTCGGCGAGGTGCATGTAGTCCCGCGGGAGCGATCAGTTCACGACATCAACCCGCCCCATTCCTTGAGAGAAAGACCAGAACTGTGTATACGCGCGGATTCATTTGATTTAGACAATTTTATGCGTCCTCTCAATTGCCTCTCTTTGGTTGATCTTGTCTACAAGCCTGCCGCAGTCGATCAGGATGCGGAAGTTCCCCACGCTCGATCAACTCATCCAATTCCGCTTTGTCATCCCATTTATCGTAGCAGGCCAGATAGTCTATGGGAATGAACTCCTCTATTGCCTGTCCTAATTGAGAACTACGCTGTTCGTAGGCATCTGAATCTAGCCTTCCAGGCCATCTCTCCGTTCCTGGTAAGAAGAACCCAGCATATTCCCAGTCAATCAAGGCCTTGACCTGAAGAGTTTGGTGATCCATGATGATATTATGAGCGGCGATATCACCGTGTTGAAAGACATACTTGGCTTCGTCGAGGGGGAGAGTCTCCCAATGGTGTTGTGCGCCATTCCACGGCGGCTGGACATCGGGGCTTAGCCAAGAAGGGGGCATCACAAATCCAGCAAGACCGCGCTCATGAGATTTCAACATGGCAAGCTGGGGAAAAACCACGGCTTGAATAAACTCCAGAGCATTTGAATAGGCCTGGTCGAGGCATTCTGTGCATGGTTTGCTGTCTGTATGTTTCTGTCCCGCTGGGCTTAAGCAATTCATGTCTAACAATTGGCTCAGAATGACGCCGGTGACAAGTTCCGTGACTAGATATTGCCGACCATCTGGATGGACCCCGTGGTCCACTAGCTTAGGCACAGGAATAGTCGTTGCGTCGGAGACGAGGCTCAAGGCCCTAGCTTCATTAGCTATACGCTCGTGGTTCCTACAAGCAGTGATGATTCGGCTGTGGTTAGCTACATTGTTTCCCGGGATGATGTGCCTGCATATGAGAAGCTTCGTTATCCCCTACCATGATCTGAACCACATGAAGGACGTGCCATCAAGCCGTTTCCATGGCAAAGGAAGTCGCGAGGTTTTTGTAAAGGTCGTTTCGGTGAATTCGTAGGTTACATCGTTCGTTTCCCAGGATGTGACCGAGTTCACGGTGTCATCTTTGGCACACGGTCAATATGGCTGGAATGCAGCTAGCTGACATTTGGAAAAATGGAGAAGTCTACCATGTCGTGCGTCCATATTACACTGTGATGTCCGTGGCAAGAAGTAAAACAGAGGACAGGCCAGTTGAGCTCCTCGCCAGCAGTCACGACTTCACGGGACTCGGGAGAATCTCGGTCTCAACCAGTGAAGGGGCGCTGTGGTCCTCGGTGCCCAGCATCAGAACTAACTTTCCAGTGTGTCTGGCACAGTGCATTAGTCATTGAGATGGAACGCGCCACCTGGACGGGATGACGAGTTTCTGGAACCCAATTCTACCCTCGGCCGCTAAGCCCCTAGGCAAAGACGGGGCTTCCATCGGAGACGTCATAGTCAGATCTACACGGTGGACTAGTGCCAAAACAGCCGTCTTCTTTGCTGTGACAGTGTGACGACAGTAATTCTTGTCCGACAACACGACTGAAAGACCGTAGTTATGAAGCGATACTGCTGTCGACTATGTCGATTCGTCAAGAATAGCAGTAGAAATGCAAGTAAATCATTTGGCTACACACGCGCGTGACTCCCCAGGTGAAAAGTGGCCGTCCAACGAGTTCGTTCCATCGAAACGTGCCGGCACGCATCGTTATGTCACCGCCGGGCGTTGCGGGCCACTTGCTCCGGGACGACGTTCAGGGCCTTCCCCCAAACGACCACGACGGCGCCTACTTTTCCTCCTTGTTAGACAATGCTCCCCAGAGAATCAGTTACTGCTTTCTTTGACGTCTTTGGCCCTTGAGTCCAGCTACACCACAACCGTCTCGTAATCAACCATCAGGGAATCCCCTTCCCTTCCGTCTTCTCTCCCCAGTGAGACGCCTTCGCGCCGCCGCAGGGGAGGAAAAAACAAACACGCAACGAACAAACCGGACCGAGACCCCCGAGGCGAAGACCTCTTCAACATCATGGGACAAAGTCCCCTCGAAACCGTGCACATCCTCCTCCTCCAGGACGAGGACATGGTCACCATCCTCGGCACCTTCACCGACCTGCAAGACGCCAACGCCGCCTGTCTCGGCCACGCGCGCAACTTCGGACTCGAACTCTGGAGCGCCTCGGGCACCACGGGTCCCGATCAGAGCCACGCGACCCCCGTCGAGCCCTTGCGCTGGGACGCCCCCGATAGAGCCTCGTGCTGGGTCGAGTCGCATCTTGTCCGTCCGCCCTCGGTCGCCGTCCCGACCCGGCTGGGCGTTTCTTGAATGGCGGAAATGTGGGGGGAGGACTTGGATATTGTCTTGTCATGCTTCTTCGGACATGAGAAGCTTTATATGAGCAGTGAGCGGGAGTGAACGGCTGTTTAAAACTTTCTTGGGTACTTGTGCGGTGCGTCGGCAAGAAATGACGTAGTTGAGGCGGCTGAAGTGACTGACTGCAGATGGTGAGACACGGTGATTGGGGGAGAAAGAATCCCGAGCAAGGCACATCATTCTGACCGCACGGGGACCAGCGCTCGGCTTTTCTTGAGAGTATCTACAAATAGCCTTCTTTCTTTTATCGTTTGAGCGTCGAAGCAATTGCTGTTGGTTTTTCTATCGGGGTGCGATAGCACAAGAACCCGATTGATGAAGGTGCTGTGTCACGGAGAACAGTGAGCCATCACTCTCTAGATCATGAGTCAAGACTGTGCCAGGGAGACGAGCATCTCAATTTAGCGAGACAATTTGAGTTAGATGAATGTTAATAGTACATGCAGTACATGCAATCGAGCAAACAATCGTACCTTGAGGATCTCGGGACATAAAAGTTGAAATTGCTTCATGCCCCCAATACTGCAGGGTAACCTATCATCACCAACGACCTTTTGGATTGACCAAGCCCTGGTAGACTTTCCTGGTATATACGATTTCACGAAAAGAAAAGAGTTCATTTTCTTATTTTTGTCAGCGATGGAACGAGTACTAGTTCCAGCTCGGTTCGAATCGAAGCATGCATGTATAGAAAATGGTTCGTCTTGGAAGCATCATGTTATAGGCCTTCCTCCCATGACGAGTAACGATTAATTTTGGTATAGAACAAAAGACAGTCCCCCAAGGAGCAGATTAGCTAGGAACGCCAAATATTTGACATGGAATATCGTGTTTGTAAAGATATCGGTTATTATTACGTGAACCAAGATTTTCCTCCATCAAGCCTCGGATGAGGAGGCCAGGCAGCCCATCAATTTGACCGGTTCCGTAACCGTGGGGTCAGGACCGTCAGGTATAGGTCATTGATTGCACGATAGTGGGGAAAGTACTGCTATGTCATAGCGCTGTGCAGAGACCAGTGAGAAGTACTGGTGACTTTAGCACGCAACAGCAGGAGATACTTACAACGCCCGCATCTCCAAGAGGGTCAAATTGTTTCGACCCTGTTCGGAGTTGTGCAACGATGGCCCGAGTCTGTATCCTGCTTCGTCATCGCTTTTACGCCAGCCACGCACCTCTCGAAGTCGAGCCCTTCTTCAAGACGAACGCCCTCCTCGTGCATCTGTCGACAGTCTAGCCGGTCTATGCTCTCGAACGAGACCTTTCCATCATGGCCGAGGTGGAGGGAGCGCCCACCTTCGGCGCAGAGCTCAAGGTACGTTCGACGTGGCGCGCTGGCAGGGCAATCAACCCACCGAATCGACACATTGCTGACCATGGACGGGAACTTCAGGATGGGTACAAGCCGGCCAGCGTATGGGTCGGTCACGGCATCGCCTGGCTCGACGAGGTCCAGCAGTTCTACCGCGAGCGCGCCATCATCGAAAAGGAGTACAGCGCCAAGCTCAGCGCCCTCGCCAAGAAGTACTTTGAGAAGAAGAACAAGAAGATCGCCCAGCTCAGCGTCGGCGACACTCCGGCCATGACGCCGGGCTCCCTCGAGAGGTGAGAGATGGTCCCACGACGCCCACGTTTGCGAGCCCCTCCCGATCATCGCTCCCCAGCTGAACCTGATGACGCTTCCCGCAGCGCCTCGCTCACGACATGGGCCACGCAACTGACGACGCTGGAATCTCGCGCCGGCGAACACGATCGATTCGCCAACAGCCTCGTCTCGCAAGTCGCCGATCCCCTCAAGTTCTACGGGGGCCGCTTCGAGGAACTGCGCAAGCGCCACAACGAATACGCCGAAAAACTCACCCTGGAACGAGACTCGTCATACGCTGACCTGCGCAAGGTCAAAGGCAGATACGACAGCGTCTGCCAGGAAGTCGAGGCCAGGCGCAAAAAGTCGGAGTCGCAGCACGACAAGGCCAAGGCACAACACTCGTACCAGCAGCAGATCCTCGAGATGAACAACGCCAAGAACAGCTACCTCATCGCCATCAACGTCACCAACAAACACAAGGAGAAGTACTACCACGAATACGTGCCCGAGGTCATGGACAGCCTCCAAGACCTCAACGAATCCCGCACCACCAAGCTCAACGGCCTGTGGGGACTGGCCACCCAGCTCGAGGGAGACACGCTGCGCCAAAGCCAGGGCTTGATGGATCATCTGGGACAGGAAATTTCTCGCAATTTGCCTTCGCTAGACTCGGTCATGTACATTCGCCACAACATGGGCACCTTCCAGGAGCCCGTCGACAAGGAGTTCGAAGCTAGCCCTGTGTGGCACGACGACGCCGCCATGGTAACGGACGAAACAGCCAAGATCTACCTTCGAAACGTCCTCGGCAAGTCCAAGTCGCAACTGGGCGAACTGCGGCGAGAAGTCGACAAGAAGCGTCGAGAAGTCGAGTCGATGAAGCGTACGAAACAGCGGATCCGCGACGGCACAGAGCAAAAGGACGAAGTCGAGATCGGCCGCTCCCTCCTCGCCCTGCAGGAGGATCTTCACACCGTCGACCGACACCGCCTCACGGCCGAGGTCGAGACGGGCACCATCACCGCCGTCGTCGGCGACGTGACGCGTGGCGCCAAGAACCACAACTTCAAGAGCCAGACGTTCAAGATGCCCACCAACTGCGACCTCTGCGGCGAGCGCATCTGGGGCCTCAGCGCCAAGGGCTTCGACTGCAGAGACTGCGGATACACCTGCCACAGCAAGTGCGAGATGAAAGTCCCGGCCAACTGTCCCGGCGAACAGACCAAAGAGGAGCGCAAGAAGCTCAAGGCTGAACGTCAGGAATCCGCCAACAGACTCCTCGCCCCTTCGCCCCGTCCCCCCTCCCACGTCGTCGAGACGCCAGACCTCACGCGCTCCAACACCATGACCTCGCTCAGCTCACACTCGGCCCGGCCATCCGTCTCCGGCAGCACGGAACCCGATCTACCACCACCACCTCCTTCCGAAGCACCCGCGCCAGCACCGCGTCCAGCTACGAGTACAACGACAGCAACAGCAGCTCGAAAGAACAGAATGGTGGCGCCTCCACCGGCAGCATACGTCAGCGAAGCCACCAACGGCAGCAGCACCGAGAAACCGTCAGACCGCAAGAAAAAGGGCAAGATGCTGTATACCTTTGACGCCAGCGGCGAAGGGGAGCTATCCGTACCCGAGGCGAGAGAAGTCACCATGCTAGAAGACGATGGTTCGTGACCCCCTGTCCCCCCTCCTCTGTTCAAGCTGCAAAAACTCACATCCTCCCAAGACGGCTCAGGCTGGGTCAAAGTCCGGGCGGGTTACAAAGAAGGCCTGGTGCCGACCAGCTACGTCGACTTCTCCGCGCCGGCGCCCCGTCCAGAATCCACATACTCGACATCCTCGTCCGCGGCGGGGAAGAAGAAGGGCCCCGTGGTGGCACCGAAGCGCGGCGCCAAGAAACTGAAATACGTCGAGGCGCTGTACGACTACACGGCGCAAAGCGGCGACGAGCATTCCATGACGGAGGGGGAGCGATTCGTCTTGACCAAAGAGGATCCCGGTGATGGATGGGTCGAGGTAGAGAAGGCGGGTGTACGGGGAAGCGTGCCCGCGAGTTATGTACAGGTTGCCTAGAGCATGGTGAAATTGTAAAGCGTAGAAGAAAATATAGCGAGCACTACTGTAACATTTTCCCCGGCATCGTTGCGAAAACTTGGGCATGACTTTACTTTAGAGGGTAGGAAGTTTTCTGGCCTCTTTGATCAAATGGCGGCATCTGGTTAGAGAGAAGATGGTAAGATTGGTGGTATAATGGGTACACTATAGCGTTGAGGGCTATGGATATCCGAACAAAGCGGGAGTGGATGGGATATAATATAACGAAAAAGCAAAACCAAACACCAAGAGACGGAGAGTTTCCCCTGATCTCTGTTTCCGTGAACGCCCCCCCCCCCTTTCCTATTCTTGTGACGGAAGCCTCATCCCCCGAGCCCAACGTACATGACCGTAATACAGACCCCTGCCTGTATCGCATTACAAAAAACACAAAGATGGGGATATCTCTCGAAGTTACTTTTTCTGGCTCGTCACAGGTTCCATGCCCGCTGCCCGAGAGTGCTGTAAACGCCGGCCACTTGTGGGTGCAAAAAAGGGTAATAATAGTGGGCAAGAAAGAAACGCTTGGAAAGACCTAAGCCGGCTTGGTGCATCGAAGCAAGAGGAGACTCGCAAGGGCTGCGCTCACTCGGCCTGTGAGGAACATTGTATGCTGGATTGGCGCGCGGCTCCCGACTGGCGGATAAAAAAGTATGGACGGGGAAATAATAGAGAGGCAAGTAAAGAAAAGTCTATGCTGCGTTGTCTTCGTCGTCGGAAATATGACCCGGCTTCCCTGTCCGCGAGGGATGCAGGTTGTCGAGCGAGAGAAAAAAGGGGTGTGGTTGGGCGGGACCACAGATTGACAAGGCACTCATCAAGTCGATACGTCTAGATCATCTGAGCTGTGGGCGCGCCCAGTGTCTGCTGGGGCGTCAAGCCGCCGTGTTGCAGGGCATCCTGCAGCTCGGCGATCTGGGCCATGAGGGCGAGGGTTTGCCGTCCGTGGCCTTCGACGTTTTCCCGAAGCTCCTGGTTCTCCTGCCGTAGGCGCTTGATCTCCTCGCGCAGACTGGCGAGCTCCTCGGACGTGCTGGAGCCGCTGGACCGGCGTTTGCGCTTCATGCCCGACTTTTCGCTGTCGTTGTCGTCGGGCGAGGCGGCGGCTTCCACGGGCGAGGGCACGCCGTCGGCGCTGGTGTGGACCCGGCGCAGATGCTCGTTGAGGTTTTCCTGTCGCGAGAAGCCCTTGCCCGTGTGTCGCTTGCAGTTGATGTGCGGACAGTTGACGGTTTTCTTGGGCCCGCCGTGCTTGCCGTGGACTTCGCGCTCGTGTCGGAGCAGACCGCCCGAGTAGGTGAAGCCGGGGAGGTTATCGCAGCCGGCGGCGGGACATCGATACGGTCGCTCGTGCTTGTCCATGTGTTTGCTATAAAAGGTTGGTTAGTTAGGGGTTTCCATCTGATGTAGGGGACATGGGAAGAGTGAAAAGAACGGATGACATGCCTCCATTCGCATTTGCGCGAAAAGGACCGGATCTCTTCTTTGCAGTCGGGCAGGGGACAGTAGAATTTGCCGTCGGCAGCCTTGACCACGTCGCGATCGGGTTTGGGAATAGCCTTGACTCGCGAACCGGGGGGAGAGCCGGCGCCAGGTGAAGGGTCCTTGCTTTCGGGTGAGGGCTCAGGTATTGACGGGGCGTCCATGGGGAGCGGAATGGGGGAGGAGAAGGTTGCGGCTTCGAGGCCGATGCGTGCGGTGTCTTGGACGTCGTGGTCGGGTATCAGGGGTCTGTCGTCGGCCATGACGGCTCGATCGTCTGTGAGCAGGGCCGTGTCGGCCGTGTAGTGGACAAGATGCTCGGCGACATCGGAGTCGGTGTATCGCTGGTCGACGCCATGGTCGTCATCGTCGTCGATGGCTGGGTAGGCATCCTCGTGGATGAAGGACCTGGGCTCGTATGCGACGCTCATGGCGGCGCGAAAGGTGCGTCGCGACGGTGGTGCTGCTGCTGCTCGACGAGGCGGGCCGGACGACGTCGCCTTGTTCACCACCAGACGATGATGGTGACGGGGTACGAGAGGCAGCGGCCACGCGAGAGGCCGCGGGCTCTGCTGTTCGGGGCCAGGGCGAGGATGATGGTGGGCGGGTGCGCGTGCGACGGGTGTGGCTGGCGGCGTCTGGGTCAAGCTTGTCGACGGCAGCTGCTGGATCTGGCGATGCACCCAATACCGACTATCATTAGTGTCACCGTGCTGCCGGGATGGGAGCTCGTAGAGTTTGCTGGCCTGAAAATTCTGGTTCCAAAGTGGAAGGGTGGTGGAATCCGCCGCAGCGGAGCGACTGAGGCCACTGAGCATCGAATTAGTCAGCCCTGGTTTCGCGACGGCACGTGATGTAGCTTTGCTGTCGCTGGGGAGCTTGATGTATGTAGTTAGCTAGCTTGCTGCGTGGAGATGCAGTGCAGTGCAGTTTTTAGTTGATGCATAAACAGCTTTGGGTGAATGATGGGCTAGCAAATATATCAACACGCGTCGTGACGCGAGACGGGGCGGGCGTCAATGCTCTTTTATATACTCTTCATGGCTGAGCAAGCAGGCTCGCCCTACATCGCCCATATGTATCCTTTTCTCCGTATGACTCGGTGCTCTCGGTGCCCTGGATGGCCGGTCATGCTCACGGTGGTGACTCATATCGCCTCCTGGGGGCGCTGCCTCACCATTCACCACCACCGTTGACTGTAACGAGCCTGAACGGCCACGAAGCCGCTTGACCCTTTCTGTCCAACCAGCGGCAAGGCTGCAGAGGCGTACGCAACCTTCTGTGCAAGTAGCTGCCTATCTACCAACAGCTGCGAGGCGCTGCCTGCCATGTGGCAGACGCCGGCTGGTGTAAGTGGAGGGTTGAGTAAAGGCGTCTGTTGACTGGCCTTGTCTGTGCGGCATCAACAAAGATGCCATGTGACCCTGTTTTTGACGTGTTTTACTTTGAATACAGCTATCCGTAGCTCCGGATATGATCAGAAATTAGTTGGTATTACTTGCTTATGTTGCAAGGAGACCCTGGGGCGAGGAAATGGGTCATGACGCTTCCGTCACCCAGCAAAAAAGTGGCCGCCCGATCCTGTCACGATCCACTATGCACAGCAGGCAAACCGTTTTTCTTTAAACTGAAACCTAGCTTTCGCATCGCCTGCCTGACTCCTCCATTTAGACTGTCGTTTTGTCTTGATGCGCCGCGTACGGGAAAGCCGGAACTTTTCTGCTGGGATCGAGCATCTTATCTGATGGAGTAGCTGGGTCCATTTCATCTAATTTAAATGCCCGAGCTGCTCCATTCCCACTATAATTCTGCGCATCATTACCGTATTTACGCTGGTGCTGAATCCCACGACATATATTTGCCTGTTTTGACAAAATGCTGGCTGATCATATTCTTGCGCACTTCCTCCTCCTTAATTCCAGAGGCACGAACACTTGATGGCTACCTTGAGCAGAGCTCTGTCCTTGCGATGGAGCCATGGAATACATATATCAAGGTGCTGCTGCCCTCGGGCCTTGAACCATATCAGCAAATTGTCACACTCATCCCATCCTCATCAACATGCAGCTTTCAACCTTTGCCTTGCTCGGCTTTGCCGTTTTGAGCACCGCTCGCGTTGCTGTCGACGAGATTTCCGTTAAAAACGACACTCTATCTCGTCGCATGTGGCCCTCGCCGGGTTCAAGCGTGCCTCCCAAGGTTGTATCTGACGATGGCTGCTTCAAGTCGGATGCGCCATCGGTAGCGCCAGGAACCATTGAGAAGCCCGCTATCGCGCAAGGAAAGATTCGTCGACCTGTAAGGACCTCCTTCAAATGTAGTGTCAGATTTGAAAACGCTTACGCCACGATCTCAACGACAGTACTGTGCCGGCCGAACTGAGGACCACCCCGGCTACTGCTATTACAACCGTGACAGAAAGGATCCCGGCGTACATGGTGTGTCTTCTGTAGACGGAGAGGATCTACCCATCGTCATGTCAGACATGAAGCAGTGTAACCCGGCGAGCCCGGTATGATGCCCCATAGCATATGGCTGGATACTGTCCTTTCACGCTGCTGACATTGGCGGATTTCCAGTGTCCTCAAACAGCCTCTTCGTCCACAAGTGGAGGCCGGAAGCGTCCTAGATGCCATGTCGCTCGCGACTCCAAGTTCGCTAATTGCGCGCCCACTCGAGAGGAAGATGCGCCCGAGCCCTACGACGAGAAAAAGGGCGCTTCGAAAAAAGACAATGAGAGAAAATGGTGGGAGAAAGTCCCGTTGGTTCCCTACGTGCGTCCGATGTAAGCCGTCTCGACCAAGATTGGCAGCATCGACGACGAGGTCGCTATCGTCAGAGGGGATTCGGTATCTGCTTGGCCAAAGGGCAAGTCGGCCGGTTAGAAGCCTCGAGAAAGGGGAGGAAAAGTGCAAAATAAATTGCTTTCGTTTTCTTATTTCCCTTAGAAATGGCTTCAGGACCAGAGTGACTCACCACTGCACTGTGGATTACTTGGATGCTTCCAACATCAAGACCATTGATCCTCTTGACTGCAGGAATCTGTTCCAGCCCACAAAATGCCCATGTCTTGTCGCGAACAAAATGTGTCTCCGCCTCGCGTATAGACCCCTTGTAGTCCATGGTCGGGTTGGCCGCAACTCGATGGCAGGCACTTGTGTCATCTGCCTGTCGAATGTTCGACCATAAACACTTGTATAGAGTATGTATTCTTGCGGCAGCTGATTGAGCATGGGGGGATCCCAAGTATTGAACTTAGAACGCCAGGCTGATGGTCAGATCTGTTTCCATACATGTGCTTAGGGCAACGGCGGCTCAATTAGTCTGCAACGGCGGCTCAAATAGAAACCTTAACAGTTCTCGAGCCTGTTCAATCGTTTCGGGCTTGAAAAACTCTGGTGTGTTTGGAGGGTAGACTTGCTTTTCCCATGTAATCTTGCTGTGATCTTCCCAACTCCACCAACCGGTACCTCCCAGCAAGTAAATAGCCTGCCTCTCTTGCCAGGAATCGTCTGAGGATGCAAAATTTTCTATTTCTTCGTCCACAAACAGATTTCTGGAAGGGGTTGAATCTTGCCAGGATTCTTGAAAAACACCAGCCGCCTCCAGCCGCCATTTGTCCCACATGACATATCCCCATGCACGCGCACCGGATCGATTGTCTTGGAACACGCAATGCGCCCAGGACTCTCCTTCGTGTGCCGATAGCCATGCGTCCTTGGGTCCGGGGTCGGGATCAGAAAAGGACAGAGGCTTGAGGAAGAAGGTCGCATCATCCGGTATCGGGCGACTGAGGACGATCTGGTCGTCCGATTGGTCCTGGTCGTCCAATTCGTTCTGGTCGTCCGATTCGTTTGCTCCTTGCAGCCCGTCGTGCCCAACGTTCACCAGTTGGTCCGGGCAACCGTAGGCATTGAAGAGTCGGTATCGTTCTTCGTAGGTTTCTGCTCGAACGAGATGCAGCAGCTTCTCCACCCCCATCGACAGCGCATGTGCAATCCAAGGCGAGTCTATGGTCTCGCTGTACGCGACCTCGCGCCAGCCCCAAAGAATGTCATGTTTCGCGATCTCGCAGAAAGCTGGCAGATTGTTACAACACAATCGTACATGTACATGACGCTCGACGACTCACCTGGCGCGATAGCAGAGAAGAAGAAGTCGTACATGCAGCCAAGCTGCTCATTCTCCCACGGAGAGAATTTGTCGAAAAAGAGAGACCGCTGATCGCTAATCATATCTTCACATCCACGTGCATAGAAGTGAAAGAGACTGCAATAGATCTCGTACCTATACAGTGCCCGTTGGACACGCTGTATCTCCTGTCGCGTGGCAGGGGATGCGCAACGAACCATGGGACCTGTAGTCAGGGCGGCTTGAGAGAACTTGTTGGCCAACTCGTGCACGCAAGAATGAAGTCGTTCAAGATGGAGGGCGTTTTGTAGTGACCATGATATTGACGGGATCAGTCTCCCTCAGAGGTTTTGTGCAACAAACTTGGCCACCGTCTCCTGAGATTTATCTTTCGAGTCAAGCAGGCGGAAGCATGACGATTTGAAAGCAATCACGGCTTCGGGCAATACATTCGTGCCAATCTGATTGAGCAACACGTCCGATACGATGGCGGCCTCTGCTTCCCAAAATGCATCATGAAACAGTGGGCAGGACAGGATAGAAGCCTTCAAGGATGACACATCAGGTAGATCCAAGAGGATCATTCGCACGAGTTCGACCGGCAGGCCTTCGATGGAAGCTGGCTGAGAGGAAACCTTGCTCGGTCTCATTGGAACGGAGATTTCGACCATGTTGTTTGTTTAAACATATGACAGGTATTATGCGCTGTAAAAGATGCAGAACAATGCCGAATTTCTGAGACGAGCAGTGGTAGCGAATCTTATCGGCGCCATTGAGCACAAGACAGAGCTGAGCCGGTCTGACTCATTGATCTGTGTTGCCGGGTGTCTGCTCCTTCGATAATGATGACTACATGGGTAACCTGTCCGTGGTTTGGAGTATTAACACGACTGGAATACTGCCCACTGTCTCCCGGGGGGTTCAGGGCTGGAGATGCCACTGTGGCTGATATTATGGCGGGGCCTCTTCGGCCTGGAGAGGAAAAAACAATCGAGAGTATAGCGACAGTGTGAGTGAATTTTTTTTGGGGCCTATAAGACAAAAATTGCACCGCTCGGCTTGCCGCGGCCGAACCCAATCTTCTTATCCTCCTGCACCATCTCGACACGCTGCAACTTTCTGGGTAGGTATTTCGGGAAAACGATACAGTTGCCGTACAAAGAAAGACAGCCAAAGATGGTGCAGCCGGAGCAGGAAGAGTCTGCCGGGACTCCCACCAAAGCTGCCGTCGTCGAGGAGGACGCCATGGATGGGTCGCAGAACGAGGCTCAAGCTCGAGAGGCGACCGATGATGACCGAGAAGACTACGATGTCGAAACCGTAGAGCGCGTGTACAGGTGAGAAAGCTCCTTTCGACACAGTCCGAGATGCTTGGGAGGCTGAGGCTCATCTCTACGACACAGAAAACTTGATTGGAGAATCATACCTCGTGAGTTTCCTCATCATTGACTCTCTTTACTTTTCCATGCAATTTCTGACAATGCCAGCCTTCTGGATCCTGTACTTTCTCTGCTCAGCCATCCGGTCCAACATTGGCATCGCTCAGACCATGAACAAGCAAGAAGGCCACGATCTCATGACGATTCTGCATCTGACTCCCAAAGATGTATCCACCGCCCTGGCTCTCTTCTACGTCTCCTACGTCATCTTTGACTTTCCCTCCAACCTCATCATGACCAAGCTGAGTCCCCGGGTATGGATGGCGCGTATCGTCTTCGCTACAAGCCTCATCGGTGCCTGTTTCGCCGCCGTCCAGAGTGCGTGGAGCGTCAAGTTCCTCCGCTTTCTCCTTGGTCTCGTCATCGCAGGCATGTGGCCAGGCATGGCCTTTTACCTCACTCTGTTTTATCCCCCGTCGCGAACAGGAAAGCGCATTGGCATGTACTTTACGGCCTCGCAGGTGTCTGCAGCCGTGGTTGGCCTGGTCTCGGCCGGCTTTCAGCTGATGGACGGCGCGGGGGGCATGGTCGGTTTCCGATGGATGTTTCTCATCTACGGCCTGGTTGGCATTGTGCTCAGCGTTGTTCTACTGTGGTGGCTTCCTGACCGACCGCTGGCTCCCGGCCAGACCCGCAACCGTTCACGATGGATGCAGTGGCTCCCCCAAACCCCTGAAGCTCTGACGGGTCAGGACGCCGTGGTTCACTATCATGATCTCCGACGTGTCTATCACGCTCGGTCGTGGAACCTCAAGGATCTTGGCCTTGTTCTGCTGGACTGGCGCTTGTGGCCGCTGACCTTGATGTACTTTGGCGTCGTGGGTGTTGGCATCGGCACGCAGCTCTACGGCTCGGTGATTATCGCTTCGATACAGCCGAAAGCAAGCGATATCACGGTCAGCTTGCTATTCGCACCCATCTGGATTGTGAGTTCCCCCCCTCTTTCGACGAAGGCGCTTCTTTTGATTGACTAATACGCTCCAGATGGATTTGATCGCCATTCTCCTCGTCACTCCCGTGTCGGATCGTTTCCACCGCTTTCGGGCATTCTTCTTCTCCGTGGCCGTCTGCATTCAGATCACAGGGCTATTGATGACAACATTTGCCCTCGAAAATGCTTGGGCTCGCTACGGCGGACTTCTCATGGTCGGCTTCGGCCTGGGTCCTACCGTGCCCATCTGCATGGCATGGAGCTCGGAGATCTTCCAGCGTCGGCACGGTGAAGTCGGCGTCGCTGCCGCAACGGCTCTGGTATCCGGACTGGGAAATCTGGGTAGCGTGACGACCACCTACGCGCTGTATCAGGGGTGGCCGGAGGATGCTGCTCCCGGACCTCATCGGTTCCGCAAAAGCAACCTGGTCATGATTGGCATCCTCTGCATCAGCATCGCCAGTGCCATCGTCATGACGGTGCTCTTGAAGGTTGTCGGCA
>JADHZA010000391.1:0-20645 GCA_018831705.1 Torrubiellomyces zombiae
TACATGCAAGTGTCAATGCAACTCTCCAAAAAGCAAAAACCCACGAGACATGTGGGCCTGCTATCCTTATGGCATGGGACTCGATAGACATTTTGACCAGACTCCCCGAAGGAAAGACGATTGGGATGCTGGGCATTTCTGATGGATTCGGTCAAGATTTGGTATAGACTCCTCCACGTGCATTTATGAATCATGATACAGAATAGTACAATTAACCTTCACCAGCCAAATCTTCTCTCCGCCAAATGCTTCTTTTTTAGTGGTCACACGCATCACCTTGAGCCTCTCCTTCGGCACCTTCCACCTCTCGATCCGAACCGCGTGATTCGGCAGCATATGTTTCGGCAGCATATGTACGCATATGCAGTCTAGATCAGACGCTAGTCGGCCCCGAATGGGGTGGCACCTTGCCCTTACACGGCGCACGTAGACCACCCGCTCGACTCCACGACTCGGCTAAGTCCCAGCTCAGTCCAAATAAGTTATGCTTCCGAATCTCACTCGCATATATTGTCAGACGCTACGTAGAGACAGTCCGCCAGATGTCATCCATGGCAGCCACAACAGGATCAGGCAGTGGTCCTCTGGCAATGGCCTCCATGTTCTTCTCCAGCTGCGATACCTTACTCGCCCCCAGGATGATGCCATCATCAGACCCAAGAGCAGAGTGATAGCTGATCCAGCGCATGCTAGCCTCAATACTGGACATTCCCAGGGGCTCTATCGTCTTGTGGAGGCGGTCGACGGCGCTATGCATCTCTTCCTTATCATACTGAGTCCTAAAGGACTGACCCATGATGTTTCCCTCGGCAAAGCGAGTGCCCTCGGTCTCTCCCGCAGAGAGCCGGCCGCTGAGGAAGCCTCCCGCCAAAGGGCTAGGATGCGTGAGCCTTTGTGCATTTCATCCTCAAGAAACGGCATTACCTGTAGGCATGAAAAGTCATCCCGTGCTTGCGGAGGAGCGGAAGCAAGGTCTTCTCAATTCCACGGCAGACCAAGTTATACTGCCCCTGGTATACGCTCGGTTTCACGAAGCCGTTCTTGTCACATATCTCAAGAAACTCCGATAGCATTTCTGGGGAGAAGTTGGACACGCCGAGCTGGTACATGAAAAGTCAGTCTCTCCTTGCAGAAAAGCTCCCCGGACTGTAGGAGTTGCCTTTTTGAAAAGACCCCGTTCGTACTGCGCATTCAGGCCGGCAGCTTGCTCCGCCAGCGGGGTCTTTGGATCTGGCCTGTGAACGAAGAGCACGTTGACGCTCGCGTCATGCAACTGCAGGCGCCCACGGCTCTCTAGGAGGGATTTCTCGACGGCGGCTGGTTCGAGAGTGCCGGAGCCATCATTCAAGCAGAGGATCTTGGTGTCCATGTCAAAGCCCTGGGCGGACGCTCCAACCTCGCCCAAGAGGCGCTCGGAAGCACCAGGGCTGGTTGGGGGGTAGCGGGCGGCCGTGTCGATGCGGGTAATGCCCAGCGACTGGAGCGTCTTGAGCAATTTCGACACGGCCTCGGGCGTCTCGTATGCGTGGCCAATCGATGCGCCGCCGAAGATGAAGATAGGATGAGAGGCCATGGTTGATACGAGTTGTCGAAATTGTCGAAGCGCATGGGATGTCGGGAGGGAGAAGAGGGTTAGAGATAAAGATTGGATGAAGTCGCAAGTCAGTATGTCTTTACCAAATCATAAGGGCTTACAAATACAACCATATAAGTTCGTTGGGGGCATTAAAATGCATGTTCGCTGAATGTATGCAATGGAGGACGACCACCAACCAACTACTGCTCTTCGCTGTGGCCGTGAGTTCCGACTTACACGCAACTCTATATCGGGACGGGAATTGGTCACCGTACAACTCAATGCCTACAAGGCTGGTTTTACATGTGTCTGTCCCGCGTTATCTGATCTAGTAGCCGCTTATTCCGTCTATCCATTTCAATACCGCAAACGACACCGATCTGGGGCCCCATCGCTTTTCCCGAAAACACATTGGCTGGCGGGATATTCGTAATCACGGTCTCGACGTGCGTGCCGCGAAGCACCCGGGCGGGACGGACAACCTCCCCGTGTCCGAACGGCAGGCTACCCGGTCCTGTTGCTTACAAATTGACCGCCAGTTGCGTTCGTCGTAGGAGAACTCGTCGAGCTGATCCAGGTCTCGGAACTTTAAATTAAAACGTTAATTACTTTACATTCATCTACTATATTCGAGTCTTGAACAGCATCTCTCTTTTCCTCGTGTCCTTATGTCATAGGTAACTGCAACGGAACAGTCGTAGTGTACTGACGCTTCTCCGAGCAGCCTGTAGCGCTTTTGTGCCAAGACCACGTGTACTACTTGTAGAACACATCTGCACTTGACATCTCTTTACCATATTGACAGGGAACACATTTCATAGTTGGAATCAGGTGAAAGGGGTCGTCAAAGTCTTAGTGATTGCAATCAGACCCAAAGCAAGTGATGTTGCCAGAGTCGTGACAAGAAACCATCAGTCGTCCCAAAGTTCAACGCCGTTCGATAGGGGCCCCGTCTTTGTGGATCACCTATTACCGGAGCCCCCTCGCCTCCCAGACCACTTACCATCATCATCATCATGCATTCACCAGCCCGAGTGCCATGCCGTCCCAGAACCCGACTCTAAGACGCCAAGTCATTGCCATCTACAAAGGTAAGCTTCCCCGTGATACAGCTGCGATGTCCCACGTATCTGACTCAATCTAATCTCCCCCGGCAGAACTCCTCTACCTCGGCAGAGACTATCCCCTTGGCATCTCATACTTCCGGTCCCGTCTGCACCAGGCTTTCATGGCTCGCGCCGCCGAGCGCGACGACGACAAGATCAAGGCGGGCCTTGCGCAGGCCGAGTTCGTCAAGAAAGGTGAGATGGGCCCTGCTGGTTTCCTGTTGGCCATGATTGAGCATTGGCTAACGCCTCAGCCGCTGTAGAGATTGAAGCTCTGTAAGCTTTGCGATATTAGTCACCTCCTTACTCGCTGGCGTACTCACCTTGAACGCATAGGTATTACTTGAAACGATATCGCACTTTAAGGAAGAGATACGACGCCGACGCTTGAACGCATGAACGCATGCATGCTTCGATGCTGCAACAGGTGAGAGAACGGGCATTGACGTCATCTCAACGTGGAGCATCCTCATACTGCACCCGTTAAGAGGGCGGGCATCGAGGTCATCTCGTTGTTGATTGTTTTTGAAGAGGTCATTTGTGAAATTTGTAACAATTTGCTATTCAGGAGCTTCCAAACCCGGAGTCTTTTCTTCGGGGAGAAGCTTTCATGTCTTCCACAACATCATGCACGGATCACGAATCCCTAGTCCAGCGCGTCATAGCCATTTAGAACCATAAACGGCGGTCACAGAAACACACTTCCTCGCAAATTGATCCAAAATATACTCGCTCGCTCATGCTTCAACGAGCTTGTCCGGGCATGTCATCTAGCTGCCTCTTCTTTGCCCACCAGGCCCCAACCTCAAGACATTCCCCGAAACTCGCCCCGTTGTCGTTCATCAAGTCATTCATCATTTTGCCCAGCCAAATGTCCCACTCGTCCTGGCTTTTGCCGTTGACCTCCCTCAAGATGGGCTCAAGTGCCTGCACCTGCTGAACGACGGTCAAGAGCGCCGTCCTCCTCAAAGCCATCTGTCCGCTCGACAACGTGCTGTGCTCCATCTTTGCCCTCTTGCCTTTCGGCTCCGTCGCCTTGCCATCCCGCATGATGACTCCACCTCCAATACCTTCACGCTCCCATCGTGCTTGGCTTAAAGGTACGGCAAGGCGTCGTGACTTGACCTCGGTCAACGTGTCTGACTCTTGTAGCAGGATGGGGCCCATTCGCGTACAAGGCGCATGGCTCAGGTGACGCGCAGCCAACGCTTTTTCTACCCAACCGTTGTAGTCCGCCAAGAAGGGGTTCAGCGGCGACGATAAAGGCGTGTTGGAGCTGATGACGTATGCTCCGAGCCTGTACGCGGCCTCCTGTTCGTCAACCTCGTCGCCGCTCGATGCGGGACTAGGCAGATGCGGCCTCAGCATTCGAATGGAGTGATCCGAATCCCAGATTTCGAGAACCCCTCCTGGCTTCAGCAGGCGCGCCAGCTCTTCAATGTTGATGGCCTCCTGTCGCCCTCCCGTCATGGCCAAGCTCATATCTTTGACCATGATGAGATCATACTCGCCCGATGGTAGTGGCCACGGCGTGTGACGCAGATCACGACGGACAAATTTCCACTTCATATCTGGGTCTGGCTTTGTGGCATCCGAGGCTCCATCGGCACCGCTCGGGGCCAGTGGAGCAATATCGATGCCGGTGAAGGAGATGCTACCATGTCCCCTCCCTTTGAAGTAACGATGGCACATCATGCTCCAGAATCCAGACCCGCAACCCACCTCCAGGACCTGCTGTGGCGGTCGCTTGATGAGGGACTGGGAGCATACTGGAGCACCGAAGAGTTGGATGAGGAGGAGGGTTCGTAAGGATTGTCGGTGTAGCTCGGGGAGATCGGACGGTAGCGGATATGACAATGTCGAGTTTAGATAGGTCCGCCCGTTACGCTGGACGAATAGTCGAGAAGACGACAGGATATCCGAAAGGGTATATCGGTCGGACGATGTCATGGTGCGGGAGGAAAGTGACGTATTACCGCTGGCGGACGAGAACGACTCGGCACTCGGTGTGTGCGCGTTCACCTGGACGATTGGGTCAGGGACTGGTGGAGACGAGCCGCATGGAGCAATTCACGTGAGGCGGCATGCGAAGCAAATGGGATGCAAAGTGATATCTCCAGTTTAGCGTTTCAAACTACGTACCTCGTAGCCGCGCGCGGCTGCTTGACGCGAACGAAGCATGGGGAAGCTGGATGGCGGATGTCTCGCGAATGCGTCATCGACGGATCCAACGGAACGGATGGACTGGCCTTGCAGCACTGACGAGTCTTGAGATGCCCGTCTGGCCTGGCTCTGCTGGCTATTGCTTGACGTCCTCGAATGACCAAATCGGCGACGAGATGTTTGTCCATCGGCGGTCGAGGTCGAAACGGAGGCGTGTCGCTGCAGTTTGTCCGAGTCTTCTTCGCCGGACAACTGCTCCTGTTGCTGCTTTTTTTTCGAGGGTCGACGTCGGCGCGGTATGAAGACGGGCATGGGCATCATGTTGCCCGAGTAAAAAACGGCCATGCCACCAGACTTGTCCATGGCGGCGGCGGGCTGCTGGGCGCTACCCTAGATACTGCTGACTGTATGATATGGAGCACGGGGCTCACATGCAACAACGAGCGCTCGGTCCTCGTCCCAGGCTCGAAGGAGCAATTGCAGTTCAGGTATATGCAAAGCTTCGGAGACCTCCCGCGGGTTATGGTTCCAAAACCGTTAGTCTTTAGTTTTTGCTTGTTTCTTCGAGGCTGCTACTCGCACTGGTGGCCCGTGGGATCCTGTGGCAAGGAGCCTCTGTCGCGTTTCATTAGGATGTTACGTCCAAATTGGAAACTGTTTTGGGCCAGACAATCTTTTGAAACTCTGACTCGGAAGCTGACGGCGTATGGGTATGTTCGACTGGAAGCGGCCGATTGATGATGCGTCGCTGGCGTGGTCGACTAAGAAGGACAAGGATTAGAAAACGATCCCAGCTTGGCAAGCTCTTGAGGACATCGGTGATCTCGTCTGGCCCAGCTGGCCTCATCGACGAGGTGTCCCGTGATCAAGCTCACGACAGCCCAAGACTCGAGCCACTGTGGTGATGCTGGGCTCCTGAACATCTCACCTCGCCTGGCACAGGGAGCTGGACCGTCTGCTCATCTCTCGTAGACGTGATTTCTGGTGAAATTCCCTTGCTGCGATGGCTGTCGACGGACGCCACGCCTTGGAGCTTTGGAGCCTCGCTACTCTACTTCCAGTCGACAGAATCTGCGCAATCTGGCAGGTGTATGGGCTGAGGAGGATGTTTTGATCGGCGGGAGGGATCCATTCATAAGCTCGGAAGTGTCGTGTTTTGCGTCCTGAAGGGGGGTTGTGTTGCAACGAGCGAGCACCTGGCCTACCTACCTACGTGCCTACAAGTACTAATTGCCTACTTTGTACTACAGGTATTGCGCCCGGCAGGTATTAATATGAAAGGGTCCAGCCACGCCGGCTTAGCACTGCTACCACTACTCCGTACTTGACTCGGCAAGGCGCGGGGGGGTCCTGACCATCATGCATGTTATATGAGGTTCTCGACGAGACGGAGGCCAAACTACAGTCAGCAAGCCAATGTTTTCCACTGCCGAAGCTACCTCATTACGACAGCCTTCTCTCCGTTGAAGCATCGGTACTGTGGTCGTGAGGGGTATTACCTGACACTCGAATGGTACAGCGCTGCTACCGCCAATGCTTGTACTGCCTGTAGAGAGGACTGACACCTGTTGGCCTGCTAGTACGGATACTAAAAGAAGGACCGCGTCGCTACGAAACAAACCATCTTTGGGTGTGCATGAGCGAATTGCACTACGTGTAGCAGCCCGCCGATGCACGCCAATCAGGATGGCTGGCCCAGCGTTAGCCTCGTCAATTTGGCCTAGGCGTGCCTGGCCCAGACACATGAACCGCTCACTCACCTGGCCAGGGCTGTCGTCTGTTGGTTGCGCGATATCTTCCAACCTGGTTAATTCTGTTGGTTTGGAATCGTTGCGATATCCACCCCCTGCTCCCGTCTCCCCGGCGCTACTTCATCTACAAGTAATCATTACACCGTCTGGAACGATTCCTCGTTTGCGGTAAAATCGTGCGAAGAAAAACGGAACCTGTCGTGCTGACCAACGCTCACAAGCTAGTAGGGACGGGAGCAAGGCGCGTCACCGATACGACGTATATGCCCTGTGCTAGCGGCACATAACGTCTGGGAAGCAACTCGTACGTACAAGTAAAGGTGGGAAGGTAGCGAGACCCATCGGAGATTCGCAAAGTATTCCCTGTACGGCTGATCTATCGGGGATTCTGCCTTCTGATAATTAATATTGATCTCTGTCCCGACTTTTCTCTCGCGTACGCGAACAAGGGGACGTCCCGCGACTCCATATTTATACATATACACGTACATACACGTGTCATCTCTACCGAGCAAAAGGATCGAGTGCTTGTAATACAGCATGTATCTGCATGTAGGCAGGTGCGTGCCTCCCCACAAATGTGACCATCGTTAACGTCAGGCCCAGCATGATGGCGCTACGCCGGTCCCTCGTCCCCCCTGCTAAGTGCGTACCTGTATGTATGTCGAGTCGTCGACCCATGTGCTTCTGATTGGGCATAATTATCACATGTCTATCCCCTTTTGGGCCTGTATTTGCAAATCTCGGGTTCTTCCAGCGTGCTATGCCCTGTACGACAAGGGAGTCGAGGACGGAGGATTCCATGGAGTGTGCCTCAACAGCCGGAATCTTTGTAGCACATATTACCACCAGCAGGAATTATACCGAATCGGTCCAATTTCTATGCCCTGGCTGTGTTAATACAGACCGAACGAGCCTTGGAGATTATTTAAAGTGGTAGAAAATAGCCGTGTCTATCCTTATCACCGGCGACCGGGGCTTCGCACGTGAATTGCCAGTGCTTTCTTGTGGTCGGTTCCTACTGTAATACCATACGTCACAGGGATATTGAGCTTGGGTGACAAAGCAGAGGTCAGAGTGACCGCTTCTTACCCAACGTTACTCGTCGTATGGGCATCTGGGCAGGGAAATCACTGTCATGGTGGATCCACGGTTTTCTCGAATTACATCCGGCCGTCAATGAAGCAGGGCTATCTTTATATGCAATGAAACCGCCTGTGAGCCAAAATGCTGTCTAGAGGATCCACGCCTAGGCTAGAAGGTCATCTAGGAATGGTAGAGTATAAGCTGTAAAGCATTGGCATATATGTCCGAGGCAGTTCGTCCATGTTCGTCTCCAACTTCCCTTTTCAGGCCGTGGACAAGTCGTTGCGATTCGGCCCTTAGAGCTTTCCCCCTGCTCAGGCTCGAAGATCTTACCTACCCGGTCGGCCAGCATGACATCAGCACATTCAGCGTCTGTAAAGCCCACATCCGCCGGGGGCTGTTCCACCATACCCGTGAACTTACACGTGTGTATATGATGTGGTGCCTACTATCCGCGTAAGGTTAGTTGATGTTCATATGAAGGATAGGGATTCTGAGAAGGCAAGCAAGACAGCATATCACAACAGTCGCCCTGGCTCCCAAAGTGGGAGAGGACATACCAGGAGTGACCAAGCGTTATATATTCGGGAATATAGCGCAATTTCAGGGTACGTATCGAACCTGCGGGTTAAGAAGCGGGACATTGCCCATCATCTCTACGTGTTTCCCGACGAAGGGCTCAAGGATTCCTGTTCGCAAGCTTACCGGCGGACCAGTCGGGTGTGTGGTGGAAGTGCTTGCCGATCGAATAATGCCCGCCTTTCTTATCCTTTAATCTTTCGGGCTGGCTGGAAAGCCTACTCCTTTGACTAGAGAGCCTACCGTTGTAGGGACTATATGGCTTATTTAAAGCGGGGAGCCAATACCGTAATTTTTATATAAGGGCCTTCCCTTTATTAATTAATTTTATATTTTATATAAATTATTATCTTTTTAAGTTATTTTTAAAACTTTTTATAATATAACTTTATATATAATTTATTATATACTATAAAATTATTATTTAATATTAAATATAATTTTTATAATACTATAATAAAAGTATATAAAGCTACTACCCTTATAAAAAGCTTTATACTTATAATTTATATAAAAAAGTTTTTTATAGTTAATTTAGAATATATATATTTATACTATTTAAAAAGTTATAATTAGATTAATTAAGGAAATAAAGCTATTTATAATAATAAGTATTATATTAATTTAAAAACCTAGATAATAAACTACTTTTTTTATATTTATATTAGGAAAAATAAAACTATTAAAAAATAAGCTATATTTTATTAATTAGAAAATAATACTTATAATTATAAATTTAATAAACTTAATAATTATTATATATATTATAAAATTATAATTTTAAAGTATTAATAAAATATTATTAATTTATATAATAATAATATTTAACTTATAACTATTATAAATTAATTTTATAGCTATTATAATAAGGAAGATAATATTAAATTTATTAATATTATAAATAAAAATATATTTAATATTTTAATATTATACTATAATAAGTAGCTTACTAGAAAAATATTACTTTAATATTTATATAATTAGCTTTAAAAAAATAACTTTTTTTTCTATAATATTTATAATTAATAAAATAGACTTATAAATCTCTTTTTTATATTTTAAAGTAATATATTTTTTTATTATAAGTATTAAAAAGTTTTTTTTTATAACTCTATATATAGTATAAACTAGTTTAAAATACTACTTTTAAATATATATACTATAATACTAAAAAATAAGATTTTCTTAATAGCTATTATATTTTTAAATAATAAAAAAAAAGAAAACTTTTAATAAACTTTATTATACTTTTTAGTCTTTAAAGTTTAAAAAAATATTATTATTTTTTTTATTATAGTTTTAAACTATAATATAGTTTTTATTAATACTTTACTATACTTTCTTAAGCTTTAAAAGACTATATATTTACTATACTACTAATATATTAATAAGAATTATAAAAGTATACTTAATACTTAGTTTAGTAGTAAGGTTTAGATTAGCTATCTTTACTATAGAACCCTTCTTTCCCTATCTAAGAGCTTACCCTTTAATATTTATACTACTATATAGTACCTATAGCTAAAAAAAAGAAAATTATTTCTTTACTCTAGGCGTAATATCCTCTTACCTAGTAAATAATATTTTAATACTAGAAAAAAATTATATTAAATTTAAAATAATACCTTACTAGTTCTATTATATAGTTACCTACTAATTAATATACTCTTATACCTTTTATAATAGCTTTACTACTAGTTATTATAGCTTATAACTATATTATAGATATAGCCTTTACTTAAGTATAATTTTTAATAATAATCCCCCTCTTAACTATAAATAGTCTATTAGTAGCTAATAAAGCTATTTATTTATAGTATAGTAAATTAATTTTTTAATAATATTAGATAATTATAACTATAAAATATATCCCTTACCCTTTATTAAACTTTTCTTTTTTTTTCCTTTTTTATCTTATATATCTTACCCTTATAAGTTTTTTACTACCCTTAATTTAATTTAACTTTTTTATAATATTTTCTTTTACTTATTTACCTTTTTAATACTTTTTAAGTAATACTTATACTATTATTACTTTTTATTATACTTTTTTATAAGTTAAATAATATACTAGCCCTACCTCTTAATAGTTATTTATTACTAATAATATACTTACTATTATAACCTCTAGCTATTCTTTTACTTTTATTATTTATATAAATATTAAGGCCTTTTTTTAGTTATTTTTTATTTTAAAATATAACTTTCCTAAAATAACTTTAATTACTATTTATATATATTTTTAAATATCTCTTATACCTAGTCTTATATACTTTTTTAATAATACTTACCTTAGACTAGGCTTAAGTCTTACTAAACTAAATACCTAGTATTCTTATTATCTTAGTACTTAGCTTTTATTATATATATAATACTTTATTATTTAAAGTTATACTTATAAGGTTATTTTTACTAAATTTAATAAGTAATACTTACTTACTTATCCTATTACTAGTCTAGTTTAAGTACTTTATATATTTTTTAATTATATACTTTTTATTACTTTTTAATAGTAAAGCCTAGGCTATTACTTTAAGGGTTTCCCTAGTTCTTTTACTAATACTAATATAACTAATATCTATTATACTTAGCTTTATACTAGTAAAAAGTAATAAATATTACCTTATTATAAATATATTAATTATTTAGCCTATAGTAAGATAGTTACTTACTAGGAGTAAAAATTAATTATTATTATAATTTATTTTTTTTATATTAAGGCTAGCTATAATTACTATTAAGTAAGTTTCTATCCTCTTACTATACTAATATTATACTATATTTAAACTATTTAACCCTTACTATAGCTTAATAATAGTACTATTATTTTTATAATAGTTTTTACTATTTATATTTAAAATATTAAGTATATACTTAACTAAGACCTTAACTTTTATATTTATTTTCTTCTTTCTTAGTCTATCTTACCTTTTAACTTACTATCTCCTAGTTTATAATCCTTAGTTATACTACTTTTTATAATTATTATAATACTTACTATTTTTAAATTAATATTATAATTAATTAAATAAGTTAAGGGATAATATTAGTAAAATACTTAGGTTATTTTATTATTACTCTAGTTTTAAGTTTTTAGCTAGATAAATCTTAAATATAATTATTTAGTTAAGATTCTTTTATAACTCTTATATAGGTTCTATATACTTATATTACTTAACTAGTAATTTATTTTATTTTCTTTACCCTTTTTACTAGTACTATTCCTTTTAAATTACTTTTACTTTTTACTCCTTATTACTTTAGTTTTTTATTAATAAGGGTTAAATATTATTTTATACTTAGCTAAGTAATAAGTTATTAGCTACTTATTAAAGTAAATTAATATAAAATCTTAAGTAGATTTTCCCTAGTATATCTAGCTTAATAATATATAAGTTAATTATTTTAATTACTTAATACTAGTACTAAACCTAGTCTAGCTTCTTATATAGCCTCTTAGTTTTATAGTATTTAAGTTAGAGCTATACTTAGTCCCTTATTTTAAAAATATTAACTACTTATTATTTTAAATTTACTTACTTTTTAGCCTAAATCTAGTTTATAGCTAATACTACTTAAAAGAAGTCTATTATCTTTTTTACCCTAGTTATAAATTCCTTTACTTTTTTTAATAACTTAGTTTTACTTAAGTTACCCCTATTAAGCTAGATTACCTAGGTATTATATTTATAAAAAGCTATAAAAAGTATTATACCTATTATAATTAACTATTAGTTATTAAGTATTACTTAAGCTATTAAAAAAAACTATTAAACTTATAGGTAGTGTATATATTGCTATAGCAATATATACTAATATATATATATTGTATAGTAGCTATAATACTATATATATACGCTATATAAGTACTTATACGACTATAATTATACTACCTAGAACTATATAGATATATACGCCCTACCCTATAGTTACCTTATAGCTATATAGATATATATACCTTACCTAGGAGCTAGCTCTTAGGTAACTATATATATATATATACTATAATTAATAGAGTAAGTAAGACTAATATATAGTCTACTATAACTATATATAGTAGTATATAGTTAAGTCTATGGCTATAACTAAATACTAAAGCTTATAGCTATAGTTATACTTAAAGCTTATAGCTATAGTAGTATATTATACTTAAAACTTATAGCTATAATAGTATACTATACTTAAAGCTTATAGCTATAATAGTATACTATAACTATATATATATATAATACCTACTACTATATCTAGTAGTAAAACTATAGTACTTAAGATTACTTATAAAAGTTAACTATAGTTACTTATTAAATAGTTAGCTCTATATCTATTAATATATATCTATAACTCTTACTAAGTTTATCTTCTTACTAGTTAATACTATATCTATTATTGCTTTAAATTTAATAAAAACTCTTCTTAATTATCTTAAATATAATAAATATAATAATAAAAATATAATTATATTTCTTAGTTTACTTTTTTTATTATACTATCTATTTAAAAGTAGTAAGCTATACTTAAGTATTATTAAATACCTAACTCTTAGTAAAATATACTCTAAAACTTACTTATTTAGTTTATTTTTTAATTTAAAATAATACTTTTTAAGATCTTATAGTACTAATAAACTACTATTAAAAAATACTAAATATACTTTAATACTTTTATTATTGGAGCCTTTATGGCTCTATCCCGTATAATAGCCTTATGCATAGCCTTACCTCTATCGTAGGCCTTAACCCTGGTTGCTTATTTCAACCCTAGTAGACCTTTTAGGTTATATATAACGAGGCCCCTTTCTATACGATGTGTATATAAGGGCTATACCCTTATATACGTATAAATAGTTAGATAGAGGGTATAAAGATATAAATAGACTACTAAATTGGCTACCTTTATTACCACCACCGTACGTATGTATACATAGCTAAACCAATATTTATAATACTTATCTCTTTTAAGATTACCCTTTTTATAAGTCTATTAGTAATTACCTATAAGAATTTAGCTATATTTTTTTATATTTATAATAACTTTATAATAAAATCTATTAAAAAATAAGCTTAAGGCTAATCTAGTATTAGTAAGGATTTTAATAATCTATATTTTAACTAGTATTAAATATATACTTATCTATAAAGTTAATAATTTATAATAAACTACTAGATAGCCTATAATTACCTAGGCTAAAAAAAATCCCTTATTACTAATACTAATATTTTTTTTTTACTAAAGTAGTTATTTATTTTTAAGTTATAAAATTACTATATAATCTATATTTATAACTCTTTTTATTAGCCCTTTTATAAATTCCTTTCCTTTATTAATTAACCTAGAACTTAAAGCTAACTTTAAAACTTAAAATTTTAGTTTATATTTACTAAATACTTAGTAAATTATAGTTTAATTTTTTACTTAGCTTTTATCTTTTTTTTTCTATAATAAATTATATTTTAAATATAATAGTACTTTAAGTTTTACTTAAGTATCCTTTTTTAAAAGTCTTATAATCCTAGGTCCTTTAGTACTATTATTACTTATACTTCCCCTAATTTAGGCTTTTATTATACTAATATTATTTAGATTTTAAAGGTTATCTTATATAACTTTATTCTATATTTAAGCTAATTTTTTACTTTTATTTCCCTAACTTAAAGTATTAAATAAAAAAGTATTAGTTATAATTCCCTCCTTATCTCTTTTTTATCTTCTTTTATCCCTAGTTAGTTTTATTCTTATCTTAAAAATATATTAAGTATAATTATTTTTTTCCCTAGTCTTTATTAGATTTAGAAATTATAATTTACTAATTTCTCTACTTATTATAATTATTATTTATTTATTTTTTATTAAGTTATAAAATATTTTAAGTTTTTATAATTAATAAAGATTATAAAGCTTTAACTACTATATAACTTAGTACTTTATACTTAAAAGTATATAATAACTACTAATATTTCTTTATTATAAATTAAATAATTATACTAAGTAATATTTAACTTTTTTAAATAAAACCTAATAGGCTATTATTAACTTTCTTTATAAACCTAGGTTAGTACTCCCCCTAGTATATATCTAAAGTAGTCTAATTCTAAGTAAGTTTCTTTTTTTAGGTCTTAGTATACTAAGACTAATACTTAATATATAATCTTTTTTAAATATTAAAAAGTAAAGTTTTCCTCTTTTTTTTACTAAAACCTTATTTTCTTTTTAGTAAGTTAATATAGAAATAATAACCTCTATAATAAGGTTAAACTATATATTATCTACTTTCTTCTTAGCTTCCTTTAGTAACCTATTACTATCTATAGGTAACTTAAAGTTACTAGCCTTAATCCTAGCCTTAAGATCCCCTAGAGTCTTATTAGCCTTATCCTCGTTAATAAGGCCCTCCTTTTTAGCCTTCCTAATAATTTCCCTAGTAGTATTACTACTAAGGGCTTATTTTCTACCTATAGTACATCTTAGTATAGGGGCTATTATCTTAGTTAGTAACAAAGGTCTTATAGACCTTTAACTTATATTCTTACCTAGTAGCTAAGGCTTGTATAGCTATAAAAGGTCTATTAACTAAAGTAGTCTACTAGGTTAAGTATAAAGTCTTACGTATATATAAGGTTTATAAGATTAACTCTTAGGTTAGGCTATATTTATAAGAAGATATAAGAAGAAGTTTTCTTTTATCTTATATATAGGCTCTAGGGGCTCTTATAGTTAGGCTATAAAGCTTATCTACCTATATAAATAGACTTTTTAAGTTATTTATTTAGAGTTTAACTAGAGAGGTATATATTACGACTTCTTAGTCTATATACTTATATTATTATTGTACGTATATTAACTACGCTAGAGGTCTAGCATAACCTTGAACTAGTCTATATAGCCAGAGACAAGGTATCGCCTCTCCTTTATTTAATAATCCTATTATTAAGTCGGCCAAAGTAGCTAGTAGCTTAACTTTTATTAATTATATACAACTATATAGAAATAATAATACTTTTATAAAATAAAAAAATATATTAATAATAATAATTTATAAAGCTAAAAAAAATTTTAAATTTTTTTAATTAATATTAGTTATTATTCTCTATAATAAGGTTAAACTATATATTATCTACTTTCTTTTTAGCTTCCTTTAGTAACCTATTACTATCTATAGGTAACTTAAGGTTACTAGCCTTAATCTTAGCCTTAAGATCCCCTAGAATCTTATTAGCCTTATCCTTATTAATAAGGCTTTCTTTTTTAGCCTTCCTAATAATTTCTTTAGTAGTATTACTACTAAAGGCTTATTTTCTACTTATAGTACGTCTTAGTATATATATATTAGGCTATTATCTTAGTTAATAATAAGGGTCTTATAGACCTTTAACTTGTGTTCTTACCTAGTAGCTAAGGCTTATATAGCTATAGAAAGTCTATTAACTAAAGTAGTTTACTAGGTTAGGTATAAGGTTTTACGTATGTATAAGGTTTATAAGATTAACTCTTAGGTTAGGCTATGTTTATAAGAAGATATAAGAAGAAGTTTTCTTTTATCTTATACGTAGGCTTTAGGGGCTCTTATAATTAGGCTATAAAGCTTATTTACCTATATAAACTTTTTAAGTTATTTGTTTAGAGTTTAACTAAAGAAGTACGTATTATAACCTCTTAGTTTATATACTTATATTATTATTATACGTATTCTTAGTGTTAACTATGCTAAAAGTCTAGCGTAACCTTAAACTAGTCTATATAGCCGGAGGCAAGGTATTGCCTCTCCCTTATTTAATAATCCTATTATTAAGTTAGCTAAAGTAGCTAGTAGCTTAACTTTTATTGATTGTATATAACTATATTAGTTATTATTACTCCCTAATAACTTATATTTTTTTAAAATTATAGCTTACTTTTTTACCTATTATTATAATATACTTAAAATACTTTACTTTTTTAATAAAGAAAATATACTTCTTTATATTAAGTTATAGCCTTACTTTTTTAAGCTATTAAAATACTTATTATACTTTAGCCTTATAGTTTTTCTAAGATCTTTAAAAGTAAATAAGTATATTATTTATAAATATAGTAATAAAGTTATTAAAGTATTATTATAGTACTTAGTTAATATAGTATTAGAAAATTACTAATACTCCTATTAGCTTAAAAGGGTAAACTTTTTATTTAAATAGCTTAAATCTTATTTAAAATATAGTTTTTATCTTATAGCCTAGGGCTATTTTAATTTTATAGAAAACTATTACTATATTTAGTTTTATATATTACTTTACTTAAATAATAAATTAGAAAGTTTCTTTAATTAAAAAGAGAGTATACTAATCCTATATAGTAATTATATTTAAAGCTTAGTAATTATAGTAAAACCTTAACTTATTATTACTTTTCTTTATAAATAAGATAAGAGTTACTATTAATAAACTACTTACTTAGATTATCCCCTTATCTAGTAGGTTATTAAGGGTTTTCCTTAGTATAAGTAGCTCCTCTTTTAATATATTATAAAAAAGGCTTTATAATAATAGCTTTTTATTATTATACTAGTCTTATATAATTTTAATTTTATAATTAACTTTTTTTTAGTATAATAATAAGATTATCTTTTTCTCTAGTATAAAAAAATATTTAAATTTTTTTAATACTTTAAAAGGAATAAACTTAGCTAAGTTTATTAGTAGCTTTTCCTCTAAAGCTTTTTTAATATCTTATAAGGATATTACTCTTATTACTTTAACCTAAGTATTATTTTTCTTTTATTAGTAGTATAATTTAATAAAAGTATAGGCTATAATTTACTACGCTTCTTAGATATTTTATACTAAATCTAGCTTAGGTTTATCTACTATTTAGATATATATTTATACTTTTCTATACTAAATTTAATCTTAGTTTACCTTATACTAAACCTAGTTTTATTTTATTTATAGTTTTCCTAGTATTAAAAATATTATAAGTCCTTAGACTATATACGTTTTAAATATCTTAATTTCCCCTTAAATATCTAACTAGAATTTAATAATCTTATATATTAGTAAAAAGGCTACTTTTAAAAAAAAAGCTATTAGTTTCTTAAGGGTCTAATCTACTTATTTTAAGTAAAGCTACTAGGCTAAATTAAGGTTAATTATAGCTATATAATTATATCTAGTATTTATAAAAGTTTTTATCTATAAATTTTAGTCTATTTAAACTAGTATAGATATTAGCTATAGTATTATAAAGTAGCTTTTATTAGACCTTAGTTAGATTATATTTTTCCCCTTTTTTACTTAACTTTATAAAAAAAGTTTTTATTTTCTAACTACTTATACTTTTTTTCTCTTTTTTAGTTTTTTAGTATTTTATTTATTTTACTTACCTTTATTACTTTTTTCTTACCTTACTTTTAAGTAAGTATTAGGTAAAAGTAGGTAAAGTATTTAATTTTCTTATATATATAATAGGTTTAGGTTTCTAGTTTCCTTTTACTTATCTTAAAGTAATTAATCCCCCTTATTATTATATTACTATTTTTATCTATAGTTATCTTTAGGTTTAATTAGTAAATTCTTTAGCCTTACTAAAGCTATATTTTATTTTAAATTTATACTAATTTTTCCCTATTTTTAATCCCTAATTATTTAACTTTTATAGTAATCTAAACTACTTTTTATAAGTATAATAGGAAATTATTCTTTAGGAGATTTACTATTACTAAGTTCTTTAATAGCTAGTATTAGAGTATTTTTTTAAAAAATATAATTTTAATATAGTTTTCCTATTATATTTTTCTAGCCTTAACTAAATACTATTTAAAAAAAAATATAAAAAAAGTAAAAAACTATATATCCCCTTATTTTATTATATATAGTATTACTACTATTTAAGGTTAAATATTTATATCTATATAAATACTATTTAAGTAGTTTAAGAATACTTAAGGGTTATATACTATACTAAGCCCTTATTAGTAATATATTACTATAGTCTACTAGGGTCTAGTATTTAAATATAAGTAAATAAAATAAAAAATTTTTTACTTATTTATAAAAAAAGTAGTATCTAATTTATATTTTTTTTTTACTTATTAAGCCTAAAAAAGGTATTATTTCTACTACCTTATAAACTTAGCTAGGTTTAGGAGTAGTTTATAGTAAAACCTTAGGAAAGCCTATTACTTTATTAATAAGTTTTCTCCTTTTACTATTTCTTATTTAAGCTTAATTATAAATAATATTACTAAACCTTATTAACTAGGTATTTTTTATTACTATACTTAATAGTAAAATATTTTAATCTATTCCTAGTTTACTTAATTAAAGGCTTAAATTTAAGCTAAATTTATATTAATTTTTTCCTTAAATCTTTAAAGTATAATTATAATCTTAGCTACCTTTAATTATTAGTTATTAATACTTATATCTATTTCTTAGGGAGTTTAAAAGTAAAAATATATAAAAGTATACTTAGTACTTAGTTTAGTAATAAAATTTAGATTAGCTATCTTTACTATAGAACCCTTCTTCCCTTATCTAAGAGTTTACTTTTTAATATTTATACTACTATATAGTACTTATAGTTAAAAAAGGGGAAATTATTTTTCTACTCTAGGTATAATATCCTCTTACCTAGTAAATAATATTCTAATACTAGAGAAAAATTATACTAAATTTAGAGTAGTACTTTACTAGTTTTATTATATAGTTACTTACTAATTAATATACTCTTATACCTCTTATAATAGCTTTATTACTAATTACTATAGCTTATAGCTATATTATAGACGTAGCCTTTACTTAGGCATAGCTTCTAATAAGAATATCCTTATAAAATATAAATAATACTTTTTAAAAGCTTTAAAAAACTCTTTTAATAAAGTTTAATATATATTTAAGTTTATAATATTTTTAAATAAATAGAATATACTAATATCTTTAAAAGATATTAATATTTTTAAAAAGTAACTTATAGACTATTTAACTAATAAAAAATACTTAAAAAAAACTACTTAATATACTATAAAAACCTAGATAAAGCCTTAGAAAGAGAAATTTATTATAGCCTATATATTATAATACTACTATTTTAGCTTTATTATAATATTTATTATAAAAAACTTATATACCTTAATAAAAGTATTTTTTTAGTTTTTAATAAAAGATTTAAATATAGTTTTTTAGTATTTTTAAGCCTTCTAAGTATATTAAAGCTATAAAATTTAAATAATATAATAATAAAGCTTATATAAAATATTAATTTTTTTATTAAAGTATATTTATAATAAAATTTAAAAAAAAATAATTTTTAAAATTTTTAACTTTTTATATATTAAATATTTAAAACTAAGAAAAAAAAAAGTATAAAAAAAAGTCTTATAGTCTTAGCTAACTACTATAGCCTTTATATTTTTAAAACTAATTATAGTTTATTATACTAGTATAATATATTTAATTATATTAATATAAATAAAACTTTTTAACTTAATAATTTTAATAATTATTAATATAAGTAATTACCTTTATAGCTTTAAATAGTTTTTTTTAAATTATAAGTTTTATAAAGTAAAAGCTAGTTTTAAAATTTTTTAAATTTTAAAAAAAATAAATATTTAATAAAGTAAAAACTATTTATATATAAATATATTAAAAAAAAAAAAGTTAAAATAAAGGTAAAACTATTATTTTTTATAGCCTTAGTAGTATTATTAATAGTTATAATAGTTTTAAATTTAAATAAAAAAAATCTTTAATATATTAAATAATATAAAGATATATATAAGCTTAGTATATATATACTAAAAGTATATTAAAAAGCTATATATAAAACCTTTATTTTTAATAATAAAGATAAACTTATTAATAAACTAATACTAATAATAGTTTTATATTTACTATTATTATAGTTTTTATAAAATATAAAATATAAATTTTTAATATATATATAAATAGCTTAAATAAAAGCTAGCTTATAGAAATAGGAAGCTTAAGTTAATAAAGAAACTAATATATAATATAATTTATATAATAATAACTTTTTTTAACTATATATATATAAGCTATAATTAAAAATATATAAATAGTTTTAAATAGTATAAATAGCTTTAAATATAGCCTTAAAAAATAATAAAGTATATAAGCTATAGGGTTAATTAATATAGGGAAGGCTTTTATATAAAAATTATAGTATTAGCCCTTTACCACAATCTAGCCACATAGTCCCTACAACGGTAGGCTCTCTAGTCAAAGGAGTAGGCTTTCCAGCCAAGCCGTAATCTTTTTGGCAATTCAGAGGCGCGAAGGTCCAATGACGGTTAGAACGGATGGGAACACTTCCTCGCAGACACAGCTGTCGAGCTCGAAAGCTCAAGGATTTGTCACAGGCCCCTCTGATGAGCTAGACAATAGAGCT
>JADHZA010000392.1:0-20572 GCA_018831705.1 Torrubiellomyces zombiae
TAGCAATATGGTCCTACCTTATGTACTCCGTACAAGTACTTGCCAGTTAGTGGTGAATATGTAGGCACCGCTAACTACTACTAGTAGTAGTAATCGCCTGCAGGTTCTACTTCCTGTAGCAGGTTACGATGACAGGTATCAAATCAGATGCTATATGTAATTTGCAAGTTGGCATAGTCGTTCAATGGCGAAGTGACAGACGATACGAGTATCTAAGGCACGAGCGTACATGTAAAGATGAGATATCTGACAGCAATGCTACTTTTGGCTCAGTACAAGTGACACCACCAAGATGCTCTGGATGGAGTTGCGGACAGCCTACGGTAACGTGCGCAGAGCAAAATGCCCAAGGGGCCGGAGGAGCCAGCCGTGCCAGCATCTAGGGGAACTGCAACCGTTGGTCGTCGCAGGAGGGGTTGACGGACAGCAGATCCCGCCCGCCGCTAGAACCGTTGGAAAAGAGGCTGACGAGATTCGGGTGTAGGGGAGCCTGGGGAGGGGACGACGAAGGGGCCACTGGGGGCACTATCATGTCCGGGCGGCTGACGAGTGACGAACAAAACTTCAGCCGTCTCAGACAAGGTCGGTACCGAGCACAGACAGGGGGGAGGGCATCACGGCATTCATGCTTTTGCTGGAACGCTAGGTACTAGTACATAGTACTCGTACGGAGCAACATGCCTGTACGGAGAACATAATGTCTGGTACTTACAGGTAATTACAGGTACCTGTATGTGCACCCGGCCCCTCAAGCCCCCTCGCAGAACAGCCGTCTCTCGCGGCGGAAACGGCGTCGCGGAGCTTCCAAACCGTGAACACCCCGATTGCGTAAGCGCCATGGAGCATTACTTGTAATCATGGACAGCCTGGGCGAAGGAGCTGATGATGACCTCGTCACCTCGTGTACGTAAGTACTTTGTATGAACGTATTGTTATCTGCTCCCATTCTGGTCTGGGTGTAATGTACTTGTAGAAGAAGAAGTAGTAGAAAAAGAAGCAAGCACGCAAGCAAGCAAGCTAATTGTAGGGGTTGCGAGGTGGTGGTGGCAACCTGTCCAGTCAGGGCTATTTCGGGGAGATGATGACGTTGGCAGTCATCCTATCCGTACTCCGTACATGGATGTACTCATCCGAACACGACTTGTGCTACCCTGCCCCGAGGATGACAGTCGTTGAGCTGTTACGGTCATCTGCACCACCATTCGAACCAGCGGGGAGAAGCGACGAATGCATACATACCTACTACTAATACCAGTAGTATCGTACTATTAGTAGTACGGAGTAGAATCCAATGAGCTTTCAAGGGCTTATCGACCGAGTGCAACAGGCATGGATATACGTAGGTGACGATTGACCGGCACCAAGTACCGGGCATCACTGCCGTACAGAATCCAGCCAGACCCTCCTAGCCTCCCTACTTTTCCTTTCCATTATTCCTGACATGCAAGACAACTCTTGGCTCATCATATCCGCCGTGCGGGTTTGGTCTGCACCTGCACCATATCTGTAGCTGTTGCGCCCCCGTCAGCCCGGCCAGCCCATGCTTACCCCCTTCTATCATTCGCTAGCACGGCAATAGTCGACAACGGCGTGAGACAAACAAGTTTCTCGACATGATTCTCGACAAACGAGGTCTCATGTCAACCAACAATATGTACGACAAGTAATGGAATTGGCAAAGAGCCCTGCTATTGTTTTTGTGAATAGTTTGGTCGGCAGTGCAACTTCGTCCGCAAGCGGCTGATGCAGCCTCCTTGCCCGTACCGACTGCGATTCTCCTTTCGTCTTCGCTGCTGTCTTACCCTGGCACCTGGGTATGACGCGCAACAATGTAGTCTATTCTGTCTACGTACATACATACATAGCAGGGAACTATGCGAGCCATAAATTTTAGCTTTGCCCCTTTATATTCTCGGGAGCGTCTGGAAGGATGCCGTGTTTCGTACTCTAGTGACTCCATACATTTGCAACGGGATATTATCCCAAAAACCCGCACAAGTCCAGCTCCTGCGTATTCAAAAAGTCCTGGGATAAGGATGCATTCGTAGTTCTTCACATTCCTGTGGTCATCATGATCAATGATCGAGTCATTCAGACATGCGACAGCGTACTCCCGTCCAGTCAAGACCCTTTAAAAGTCTTCCTCCGTCCCAGCCACCCTTTTCTCTCCAATTTCGCGAATCTTCTCCCCTAGAATCGTACGGTCGTACCGTTCTGCGACCTTGCTGGCCAGCTCCATCATACGACCCGTTCTGTCTCGCATAAGCTCCACCATCTCCAGAGCACGCATTCCTCTTTCCTCGCCTTGTCGGCACTCCACGGCCAGGAGCTGCAGCAGCGCCTTGTCAATGTCCAGCTCCACTCGAGAGAGTAACGATCGTTGCGCCAAGTTGCCCGACGAGCCGTCCACAAGATCACGGAGTTGTGCGGCCTCAATGCTTTTCAGCATGAACTGCTGCTCAAGCCCGCTTGCTTCCTTGTCATCCCCGTCGTCTTCTTTATCCGTGTCATTCATGTCTTCGTCGCCGCTGTTGGATGCATCCCCGTCGCCCCTCGCCTTGTTCCCATCCCCTTCTTTTGGCTTTTGCTTGGACGGGGACCTCAATGGTATGGAGAACTCGAATTCCGACAACAATGGTCTCGGGAAATATGGGTACTGGTCACCGCCTTTCAGAATGATGCAGTGAAACTTGCCTTCGGCCACGGCAATGGGAAAGTACGTTTCCATCTTGCGTCCGGATGCGAGTCGATCCAACAGCTTAGTATCAAGCAGAGGCACCCAGCATGCGCGAGCCGGCGAACGCCAGTGTAGCAGCGTGAGCAGCGTGCCCGTAGAATCGTAAATACAAGGATCCTTGAGGCCTGTGTTAGCACGAGACCGTGAATACAGCTTTGTCAGCGGATACATACCCCAACGTCTGAGAAGAAGATGCTTTTCAGAGTCGCCCCTTCGGGAAGAGCAACGGTGTCCTCGTTTTGGCAAATCTCATCGTGTTTGACGTTTTCGATGGTATAAAGAAGTCGAGTCTGACCGTCGGCCCCAACAGGTCCGTTGCCCACCGTGAGAACGTAGTCCCTCCAACTGGCGCAAGCCACCATGGGTGTGCTTTTTGGACGATACACGCGGTACGGTACGCCAAACAAAGTATATACCCGAACGTAGTTGGCTGTAGTAGTGACTGTGACAAACGATTCGCTGAGTGACATGGCCAGAATTCCCTCACCCTTCGGCAGCTGGGTACGCCAGTCGAGGCGCTGGGTCCAGCATTCATGAGGCCGATAGAAGATGTAAGCTGGCTCATCCTCCTTTGGCGGACAAGAGAACAAGGTGCCATGTTCGTTCAAGCATGCTTTGTCGTACAGAAAAGTGTCGGTGAAGTGGAAATCTCGATGGAATTCGTGATCGTAGAACTCGACTGTGACCGTGTAATGCGAATCCTGATCCACCGTCCACACGAAACCGATCAAGTTGAGACACAAGTACTTCCTGTTGCCTCTCCAGGGCGTCGAGCCGGGTTGGAACGATTCGTGGTTTTGCGGAGCCAGATGCCTCCTCTTGGTAGAATGTTCACCTGCGAAGCTTTCATCATCACGGCCCCTCTTCGCTCGGCCGACTGCGTAGCCAGCACCGTCGTCATCGACGATGAAACCATCGTCGCTTTCACCATCGAGGAAAGAATCGATACTCCCTAGTGAAGAGCGCCGAGGACGAGTGGGTATGTCATGCTGTTTGTAGCTGTCGACGGCAGCTGGTCTTCTGTTTCCCGATATTTCTGATAAAGGATCATGGATGAACGGCGCTGGTTGCACTGGCAGCTTGAGCATCGGCGAATATTGATCCGTCAAGAAGCCCGGGTAGATGTAAACCTCCCCATCGGTAGTTGTGAAAGACAAGATATTCTTGGAAGGGTGCCACGTGATGTCAATGACATTGGAATAGTCGAATCGCTGGATCACGCTCTGCGTCTTTGCCTCCCAGATCAAGACCTTGCCATCTTTGCCAGCAGAGGCGAGCATGGCTCCATTGGGTGACCAGGACAGGGCAGTTATATCGGCTAAATGGCCATCTGAAAAGCAGAGTTGTTTCTCCCAGTCGTTTTTGGAAATAACCTGGATATCCCTTGTCGGTGTCGAGACTGCGAATGCTCGACCATCTGGGTGCCAAGCAACACCAGGCAACACCTCCGTCTCATCGCCATTGGAACGAATGACGCCATCAATCTTGCGTATCAGTTCAGGGTTGTCGGCTGTCAGAGAATAGATGTATATTATGCCATCCGTACAAGACACGGCCACAAGTCTATCGTGGGGATCGAAAGTCACGTTTCGAGAGGCTCGGTTGTGCTCACGGAGATATCTTACCCGACTGATGTCTTCCGTATGCACAATCTTCACCATCGACTCATCAGTAGCAACGGCACACCATTGCCAGTCGCGGGTCAATGCAACATCTCGAATCGGCAGCGATGAGCGGCAGAGAAAACGTTCGAAACTGGCTCCATGGATGGAATACAGGCTGACTGTACCGTCTTCGGCTCCTACGACGAAGAAGTCCCGACCGGCTGCCACAGAAAGATTTTGCTCCTGACAGTCGTCGATGTTGGCCGGCTCTCCGTCAGAGCCCGTCTTGTAAAGTCGAATCGTGTTATTCGATCCAACAGTGACGAGTCGTTCGCCATCGTCCGAGTACGCGCATCGGGTCGTTCCTTGAGTATGTGCCGGCCGCGGCCGTGGCCGTGGCGCGAGGGTCGACTCCATCTTCGAGGGAGGTTTATTTCTTCGGTATAGCCTTCGAGCGGCCCAGTAAGATTCCTTCAAGGCCTGGTAAGCTGCGAAATAACCTCGACGACAGGGTGGGTGGTTCAGCGAGCGCCGCAACTGCGTTTAGGAGACGCGACGAGACGCGTCTTGGTTAAAGTGGACGGGGCGTACCGAGTATGTACCTAGTAGGTAGGCCTATGGAACTGCCCCAATTGCCCCCACGTGGCACCACCTACCAACCAATACCTAGCAATCTCAACAGCAATTCGAATCAACCAAACCTCAATCACAGCAGCTTACACCGAAGGCAAACTTCAGTCATGCAATCTGCCGACCGCGATCATTTCTTTGAAACAGAGTCAGTCCGAATAATACTTCGTCGAGTTTGATACCTTGCATCTGACTCTTTGGCAGCGCATCTCAAGTTCAAAGAGCCAGGAAATCGGCCAAATCGGGCAATAAAAATGGCAATCCCATAGAGATGAGATCCAAGATCCTGGCCGCCATTGGTGATATCCATGAACCCGACGCATCGATCTTCATTGCAGAGTCGGCTGGCTTTGTCCGGCGTATCTGTCTGCTGGTAATCTGATCTCCTGGCAAAGACAAGACTGCATGGCATCTTACTCATTCGCTCGTTTTAGACTTCGTCAGCCAAGGCGACGTACCGTGGGCCGAAGGCACCGGTAACATGCCTCGCTCTCGGAGGGGATAAGCGCAAGACCTTGTTCGCGGGCTCCTGGGACAAGGATGTGTGGGCGTGGGACCTAGACTCAACACAGATGAAGCGCAGATACAGTGGTCATACCGACTTTGTCAAAGCGGTCTTGTCCGTTCAGCTGGCAGGAAAGGACATCCTCATCAGCGGTGGAGCGGATAAGAAAATCATGATCTGGGATATCGAAACTGGACGGCGGCTGCATACGTTGCAAGACCCCACGACCGCGATGCTTGCGGTGCAACATATCGCACTCGATCCCGTGCTGAGCGCCGTCGATCATGTGGTGATAGCAACGGCAAGCAGCGACCCTCATATACGACGATGGAAGGTGACTCTAAATGGGCACGAGCAATTGAGCGAGTCTTTCAAGGACCGCCCAGACACGGAGCGCTTGACTATTGCCGAGCATGAAACAAGTGTCTACAAGCTTGTCTTCGACGCAGACAATGCGGATGATGTTGACCTTTGGACAGCAAGTGCAGATGGCACGGCGAAATGTCTATCACGCAGGCGGCATTTTGTCACAGACGACTCCTTCACCCACGGCGACTATGTCCGTGCCGTTCTAGTGACGGAACGATGGGTGGTGACGACAGGCAGAGATGAAACGATCAAAGTTTGGGATCGAGCAACAGGAAGTCTGTACTGCGTCTTGGATGGTCACTACGAGGAAGTGACAGACCTCGTCCTGCTGCGAGACTCGAGTGGTGAGCCAGTCAAGATGTGCAGCGTGAGCATTGATAAGACCATTCGTACATGGCCTCTTACCAAATCAAAGCTTGATGAGGTCATGGAACAGATCCGAACCTCGCAAGATTCAGCCGCGCGCAACTCCGAAGCTAAAGATGGGAATGCTCTGACAGCCGAAGAGGAGGCAGAGTTGGCCGAACTCCTTGACGAATGAGTGCTGAATCTCGTCGCAATGTAGGTGGAAAGGTAGGTATTCAGCGTTATAAGAATCTTGCGAAGCAAATCAGTTTCTCGCTCAAGCTGGCACTCAAGATATGTTGAGCCACTGTTGCAGACTCGTGGTAGGCTAATGAAGCCAAATGTCTGGTGCTCTGAGAATCGAGTAAGCCGCAGACAAGAAACCATATAGCAGCATACCATCTGACCTTTATCGCATCGGGGTACAACAGACCACCTTTCTCCAGGCAGGCTTCAAGGACGTCTTTTTAAACACTCTGAAGCGATCCAATTTCAAAAGGAATTTATAACGAGCGCTCCATGAGATCAAGCGTCATTGCTTGTTAATATGGCCAAGTAAAGAACGATTTGGTCTGGCTCTGAAATCGGCAGGTGATCGTCAGCCTCGCTCGATACTACCCGAATACGCGTTTTCAATATATCGGCTTGCTCTTATCTCTAGTTGGCCATTTGTCAGATCGTTCTTGATCTCTGCCGGGAAGAATGATGAGACTGATGCGCCTACCAGAGAAGACTCATGATCCAATTTGATACTGATCAATGGGCTCTCTCGCTGCCGGTCATCCGCACCACAGGACTCATAAAGACAGACATGCATGGTCACATCTGCCTATCCTCTTTGACCGTGGCCTACGGTAATTACCTCCCGAATGTGTTCATTTCCTTGGACCAGACACCAGACACCGAGCGCCATGGAAACGAGTGGATATCTGGAGAAGGGACTCTTGACCAGTATGGATTGGCCATTTGAACGCTGCGAGTATGTCCAGACCTACAAGAGTCTCGCACGTCAGCTTTATACTCCCCGGCCCACAGATGCGGGCTAGTCTCTTTCCTCGATTCTCTATCCCGGTTGCGATAGGGTCATCACCATCGAAAATGTGCGGCGAAGGAATGTCTCCAAATACAGCCAGACAAGCGGCCTCCAGCCCTGCTTCCCTGTGTGATGGTCCGGTGGCTGTCATGGGTCTACAAGTACGTATGCGTTCATGCGCATCTCATCATTTTGTTACATCGAAGGCGAAAAAGGACGCCATTGTGAAACCAACCGTTGCACAAGACGACACCACGGATCTTCGCGTTGCCCACGTAGAAACCTGTGTGTTTCCTGATCGACACTGGTCTAGACCCGCTCGTTCCGTTTCGATTTTCACGTTCCTTGCTACTCAGGGGCACAGGTTTCCATACTTGCGTCTGTCAAAGGGCGGGATCGGGCCATGTGGGCCACCGTCTGCGCACGTTTCGGCCCCCAAAAGCGCAAGGTCTTTTTGTCAGAGGCAGACAGACGCCAATACGTGTACATACATGATTGCGCGTGAACGATAATACTTGTATGGCTCGTGCTCACCGCCCCGGCACGCCGGGTCCAGCTCCTCGTATTTGCCAAACAACATAGGCTCAGGTTCGGGCGGCATTGGGTTCATTGGCTCGCATGTAAGCTTGGTGGCGCTAATCACCCGCTGCTCGGGGGACACAACCAACCATATTTTCGGCCGGCCAGCCTTCAAATTCGTCTCACGTCAAGTTCAGTCCTCACGGGAACCAACCTTATTGGATGGCGCACGCGGTCCGTTTCAACTCACGTCAGGCACGAAATATGTCGATCGCGCGCCCGACCAGGGTTGAAAGCCGGTGTGACTGCACCTTGCAGGTGCTCCGGCGTGGGAGTGAGAATCTGACCGGGGCTGCCAGACATGGTCGTTCGCTCCCTTCGCCAAACACATGGAGCAGATACAAGCTTACGACTGCGTCAAGAAGACTTGGTGGCCGACGACGGACGATGCTACCGCATGCTTCATGTTGATCATGTACCAGGGCCGGCTTAGACATTTTGCAAGCATCAAGCAGCTCCCCATGTTACAGGATGTGGGAGCCGTCACATCCAAGATCGAATGTTACTCACCATCCTCGCGCCATCTACTCCGTACTCCAGACATAAGGCTCGCGATCGTTGCAAACACTCTCGCGTCCCTGAATCCCGGATCACAAGCAAGCACGGATTGACATCGGTTGTTTGAATCATCCACCCGAGTTCAATGGCCATGGCTTGTATTAACTGACGTCTTCGCTTTCTCATTCATGTATCAAGGCTGCGAACGGGCGGGCTTTCGTATGTATCGTCCGCTTACGGGACCCCTGACCCCCATGAGCTCAGACATCAAAGCTCGTGCGCGGGCCAGCATGGATACACGTCCACCACGCCATCAACCGTCAACCACGGCTTGACCTTCTGTGCTTCTCCACGCACGTGTGATGTCCTTGTGGTCGTCGGTGTGATAAGACTGCTATTGCGGTGGGCCCAGATACTCGTCATCCAATCCACATTCACGTCGCAGACGAGCTTCGGGACTTGTCCCCTGACCATCGTCATCTATGGGATGTAGCATCCCCTTTTGTCATGGGTGTGAGTGAGTGCCGGTGTTGCATGGAATCTCCATGCCAGCGTCTGATACCGCGAAAAAAAAATTGCATTCTCGGATATGTGCATGCGGGCTCAGTCCAAAACGGATCCGAGAACTCACGGCCGCTTACATACGATGCCTGCCCCCGGTAACCCTTCATTTGGGGGTTGCTCGGGGCTATTCACGGACCCCTTGTTTGCGAATTTCACAGCGCATGTCCAATGACCGTGCACGGCGCGTCGAGGTTCCAGCTCCTGCTGACAGCATGGTGCCAGCCCGGCACGTTACCCTCTTGGGGTAGGTAGCTCGAGGATGCTTGTCCAGTTGCCATCGAGCTCACCATGATCAAGATACGCTTACATCCTCGTGTACTACGGCTTGATCGGAATCTTTATCACGTCCTCGCTGAGGCCTCGGGTTTCAAACCGGGCACATGCTTGCCGTCGGATTTGAGAGTCGATGCAGAGTAGCTGGGCCAATGTCAAGTTCGGGAACCTGAAGCTTTTCGGGATGATAAGAACCCACAGACCTTCACGTTCATCATCAGCCTTGATGGTCACGTACAGGAACGCAGAGGTACTCGGTTCCTCGCACGTCCACGCCCAATTCTCTGTGCACGGATCATTACTACTGGTCTTAGCCGGATGCTATGACCCTGTTTGAGTGACCACCTTTAATCAAATTCCACGAGGTACGAAACATCCGTTTCCGAGAGAAGGCGCTCTTTGTATCATCCCGGACTTCTCGAAGCTTTGCAGAAGCCCTTTCTCGAGCCTGTCGTGGTTCTACTCGCCCAGGTAGCGGCGAGCAAGCTCAGCAAATGCTCACCTTCTAATCCTTCTTTTTCTCCTTCCCTCTCAATTGACCCTATCTCGGTCGGGCTGCCGGATACTCACGATATCTCTTTTGCTAGTCTTTACCCCATTCTGCGACAGTCTTTACACTTTTCTTGTGTTGTCTGCCGCTCCGTTCTCATAGTCATCTTCATCTGACAGCTTGAGCCTCCCAACTGATTCGACCGCATGTTTGCAATATTAGAAACTACCATCCGCCCTCAATTTGGCGGCCCTGCGGCGCCATGTCCGGCGACAGGACTGCACAACCGATACGGAGCAGCATCGTGGCCTTCGAAGGAAACTCAGACACTGTATCAACGCAACTCAGACTGCTACCCGCATCTCCCCAACTGTTAATACTTCCTCGAATTCAGCATTATCGCCCCTTGGATCGTCTTGAGGACGAATTCGACGCACGGGCCTATATTCGACAAGTCCACGAAGGTCTTCTTGCTCGCGATGAAGCAGCGCGAAGCTTTTTAGACGGCGCCACCGATGAGCAAAGGCGATTGGTCTTCGTCCACGGCGGCGCCGCCGGAGCATTAGCCTTATGTGTCAACGCCATCATGAAGCACGAGACTTCCGGTAACAAAGCCGAAGCTGAATCATTGTTAAGAGACCTGGTCAAGGATGGTCTGGCGGGACTGGACAGACCAGCAGGCTCTTGTGCCTTCACGGCGGGCAATTGCTGTGAGGCGGGCAATGATGAGCTTGAAGATCCCATCATCCGGGCAATGCGAGCTGCTGATGCTTTGGATCGCCAGACTGCCAGCCTTCAGCCCCGCAACGAGCTCAATGTGCCGATTTTTGCTCGCCCACGGCGCTCGAGCTTGCCCATGTATGGCTTTTCAGACGAGTTTGGTGATGCAACACCTTTTTACGTGTTTGGCGTGCGTCGCCATCACAGTCAGGACGTGGCCCCTGACGACCTTACGGACGATGGGAGCATGACACCAACGAATCCCCCTTTCCGAAACAGAAGCAGTCTGTCGGCACCGCCATCGAACCAGGTCGTCATCACGGAGCCAGATAGTTTTCTTTACTCCCCAAGCTGCGTGAGTGAGGCTTGGAGTTCCCACCTAGCCGAAGAGCAGGCGGACACGCTGTCCTGCCTGCCACCCTTTCATGTTTACGGAAGACGCGCGTCTGACAACGTCGTGTATGGTCAAGTATCTGCTGTCGATACGCGCCGTGTTCCAAGACGGGGTTCGTTATCGAGAGTCAAGTCTTTGGATAGGATGTATCCAGCTGGAGCCAAGTTTCGGGATCTTTGTATTCCTTCCAGCGCACGGGCGACCGAGGCAGGGGACTCGAAAAGTCGTTCGCAATCAGTCGCCCTCGTGTCTGGTATGAAACATCGAAACTCGATACAATGGAGTGGACTAGAGCAACAGAGCCTGGTGCCCATCGCACCGGATTCGCGGATCATCAAAATCGCATCAGTTCCAGATGAGAAGAAGATGAGAAAGAAAAGTAACAAAGATGCGACACATTGCTATGCGAACGGTGGAACAGATGCGCAGGCGGAAGTTGAGCCACCCAAGGACAGGCTCTTTAAGCCGGTTTTTCCGATTGCAGAGGATATCATCATAAATCTCAAAGATGGGACTCTCGACATGGTTCTGGAGTCGGCCATCGATTCTTTCAAAATCGGTCAACAACCCATGCTAGTCAGCTCACCCACCGATGCAAAAGCAGATACTGTGTATGCAACATGTCCGAGCACGCCAAAGTCCTTCTCTTCGCAAGACAGGACACCTAGCTTGCTCTCTCAAGACTCGGGGGAAGTGTCTCCTTGCACGTCCGAGTATGACCCTTTTTCGTACCGTCGACCATCCCGGAAGTTCCCAAAGACATATCCACGAGCTCTAAAAGTCACCATTGTCCGGCCTCCAACGCCGGTCAAGACACCACCGCCTCCTCAGCCGCCGCCCGAGACGATAACGCACAGCAAGTTTCTGGACTTTGAAGTGCCGCCCGGCCAGACAGCAGTGGCGACGCAGAATTCGCTGCGCTCCATGCTGGGTGAACATTTCCCGCCCGACTCACAAGGCTACCACCAGCTCCTGTTCTCCCTGCTACCCGAGTTCGGTGGTCTTTGGAAACCTGTTTTCCGCGCCGCGACACCAGGAAGCACTCAAACACATGGCCACAAGGAGACTCAGATCCTGGCTATCGGGTCTCAAAAAAGCGTGGCAAAAGAGTATTTCCTGACAATCATTGGTAAATTGGAGGACTTGGGCAGAGAGTCGACAGCCCCAGTGCGTACAGGCAGACTGGATTTTCGGTCAGAGAACGCTTCTTCTATGCTTGCAAATTCCTCCTCAATCCGTTCAACCCAACTAACACACGAGTTAGATACCTACTTGCCAATGCCATGCAAGCCTTTACTGCTCAGCCTCTGGCTAATCAGACCTCGGACAACCCATTCGCAAACTCCTATTTGTTGGGAACCCTTATCGTACCTCATCTGGAAACGTACCTCGCCATGCACTCGGAAATTCGCTACTTGCTCCTGATGTATCCTGTCGAGCATCTCGCGACAGTCTTGGCGCTGCAGAAGCTTATCGGCATAGACGTGATCAAAGTCGCGCAGATTGTCGACTCCAGCAGTCCCGAGAACATTCCGTTTACACATATTCGTGGCACATCCATCGGACACAAGTCCGAAGGTCACTCGGCTCGACGGTCGTCTCCATCCCCTCCATCGTCCGAGGACGTTTCTGTATCGGACGCAAACTACTTGTTGACGTCCAATTCCACTTCCAAGGATATATCCACCTTCGTATCGGTCGTCTGGAATATTCGACCTGGCTCGCCGAGTGTCAACGGCTCCAGTCCGGCCTCGACCCGCACGGCACATACACCGAACGGTAGTCTTTCAGGCTTACCGGGAACGGAGCCTCAGAGCCCCGTGTCTCCAACGACGGTGGTGGAGGTCAAGACTCCTTCAGCCACGTCGACTACCTTGTCAGAACGAGCTACCTTCATCACAGATACAGTCAAGACATTCGCTTCGGGACGACGTCGACGCGGCCAAAGCATCAGGACGCACGAAAAGAGATTCTTGCTGGAAGACACCGACTCGCGCCTGGGCTATGACCCTGATGAGAGCGACGATGATGTGGACGAAAGGAGGCTTATGCCCGTATTTATGCAGAAGACTCGATTACGCAGGCCGAACAGCGGTAAGGCACTCAGGTTTCTGGGGCTCGCCTAGCGTATCTCGCGATGCCGTGCTTTCTTTTGTTCTTTGTCTCATTATAGACCTCACAAATCCAGCACGACTACGGGGCCTCGAACCCTGTGCGGTTTGTGTTTTGATCGTGAGGTCCGGGGTGCATGATGGTTTTGAGGAAAGGCGCACCACCAATCGAGTATAATAGGGGTTTGAATACTGTACTTGCTCTTATTTTCTTTCAGCTCTGTTACATTACATACATTATAGTACTGTCCCATAATCTGTTCTATGTACTCTGCACTTGGCAGGGTTACTACCAAATAGAAGAGGGTTATAATCTTTTCTTTAAATGATCGAGGGCCTGGTTGTCGCTGCAAGATGAATCCGTGAACTGATATGTCAACCGGAGCTGCCAAACAATGAGAGAAAATATTTATTAAACCGTGGAGACAGCTGCGCAAGTAAATAGTGGGCAGCATCACTGAATTTGGTCTTGGGGAGATGGAAAGTCAGTTACATGAGGAGCCGGCCATCTACCGCCATGGATCGAGTAATTTCGTCACGCAACAAGCTGATTCACATAAGTTGCAAGGTGCGGATGGCGAGACTAGTCAAACACGCCTTGTATTACTAGCCCAGGCCCAGATTCCCGTACGTACACAAGCACAACCAACTCGGGCCGCTCCAAAGCTGCAGCAACCATGAACAAAGGAAAAGAGAAAAAAACCTCGACAGCGCGATCGAGGAGAGCACATAGCCAGGTGGAGCTGGAAACCAAAAGACGACGACACATGCCACAACGGTTCAAAGAGAACAAGAGTTGCCCGCGTGTCCCATTGCCTTCTCACATGTGCCCTTCTCACATGAAACTCCTCATCTGTCGCCGCAAGTTGAGAAGGAAGCGGCTTGGTTGTGGCATCGAAGACCCAGGCGATGGGGTGAAGAAGCGACAAGAGGGCGAAAACGAGCACGATTTCTGTCTATGCGCAGTACAGCAGGGTTGGAAAAACGGGGGGGTTGCCGAATGGAGAAGACCAGTCAAGGGCGAAGGTGAGGGAAAAAATGTCATAAAGCGGCTAGCTCGATCGTATGTGCGTGCTTGAACGTAACCGTGCTTCTGCCGCCACTTCCAGCTCTCGAAGTTGAGACGATGGCGAAGAACTTTAGCAACAGCCGCTGTTGGATGAGGAACCGACACCCTGGCCTTGTCCAACCTGCACGCTAGGCTTGGTGTTGTTGGCCGTTGTCGTGCCCATGCGCTCCTTGATTTGGCGAGCCATAGTCAGGAAGGCCTGTTCAACGTTGCTGGCGTTCTTAGCCGAAGTTTCGAGGAATGGAATGCCCAGACTGTCGGCAAATTCCTGCAAAAGGTTATCAGTATGAGTGTGTGTGGACGGGAGAGCCTGGACACCGCTCGATAAGGCAGTGGGATCTCGAGCATCTGCGTACCTTGGCAACCGTGTACTCGACCACCTTCTTGTCCGACATATCACTCTTGTTGCCCACCAAGAGTTTATTCACACCCTCGGTTGCGTATCGATCGATCTCCTGCAGCCATTGCTTGACGTTGTTGAAAGAGTCCATGTCCGTGACATCGTAGACGACGCAGATACCGTGAGCGCCACGGTAGTAGGAAGAGGTGATGGTTCGGAATCGCTCCTGGCCAGCAGTGTCCCACTATCGAAAGTCATGCAAGTCAGCCGGGTACTGCTGCTGTTGTCAAGAATATGTGGCGGAGTGAGACGTACGATCTGAAGTTTGACAGTCTTGCCATCGAGCTCTATCGTTCGGATTTTCTGCGAAACATTCAGCGTTCTGCCGCATGCGATGCTCGAGTGATTTCAGCTTACGAAGTCAACGCCAATGGTAGAGATGTAAGACTCGGTGTATGTGTCGTCGGCAAATCGTAGCAACAGGCAAGACTTGCCTACACCGGAGTCACCGATGAGGAGCAGCTTGAAGAGGTAGTCGTACCTGGTGTCGACACGTCAGCATGGATGGGGAGCGAAGCTGAAGCCTTTCGGCTCCTGCGGCGGGTCGCCTCGGGTTGGCATCTCAGCGGTGTCACTCTGTCGAACGAAGGTCAGCTATCTCAGTCTGGATTCCGAGGAGCGGGAGAGATGGTCGGGCACCTACCACTCGGGATTCATGTTGATGTCAGCGTTGCGGAGCGCAGAGGAGTTTTTGTTGTTGTGGTGGTCTGAGACTATAACAAAGAAGGTTGGAAGCTCAGAGAGGGAGACGGTTTCCGGACTGCGATGACGGTGGGCGGAGGAGGCGTCAAAAGAACCGATGGCTGCGACACGTAACGAGGCGTATTACTACTACAGTACAACGTCAGGGACGACGGACCACACTTGTTGCGGGCTCGTGGCGAGAGGCAGCGGTGGAAAACGAACAGCTGATCGGTCACGTGAAGGGGTCAGACCAAAGAGGTGGGCGTCTGGTCACCCGTTGCCAGTTGGGGGGGGGGGTCCCACCTCTCACGTTGGCAGCTCTCTATGTACACCCACCCTGGTGCCAGGCACGTTGCGGATGTGTCCCGACTCCCGGCCACATACATTGCAACATCGAATTGTACTTTACTTGTAGTAGTCATTACTCCGTACTGTTCCCGGAGAGAAGCAAGGGTTCTTATAGAAACAAACAGTTACATATTGCGTATTACTGGCAATATGAGCACATACTACTTGTACAAATCTACAATTGCTGTCAGTATTTATAACCCCACTACCTACATGTACTACTAGTAGTAGCAACTCCCAGAGTCCTCCGAGGCTACCACGCTCCCTTGTACCTAAAATGGCTTACCTACTACCTACAGGTATGGGCGCTGTCACTCCAAATTGTCCCCAAAGTTTGTAGTGCTTGCATGTGCAACACATCATCCAACACCGGTCATCTACTGTGCCTTTTTCCTTCCAACAACAACACACTCGTCCTCGTCAATCACCATCTCACATGTCGACCTCGTTTGCTTCATCTGTTTGCTGCCAAACGTATAGCACCACCAAATGGCCGCGCCCTTGCGCACTGCGAAACGCCTTCCTCGTCTGCGACGACTCGCAAGCTCGAACAACTGTGCGGCCAGAACCATAGTAGAGACCGTCCATCAACGCCACCTCGAACCCCTGCCGCAACCGCCTTCGTCACCTACCCTCCTTTATCCCGCTCGTCATACATCAACACCGCTTCCACAGCCCAAAGCATTCTTCGACACAAGTGAGGTTCGGTGGGTTGGCGGGCGAGAGGATGCCCCTCGCGATCCCAACAAGGCCAAGCTCGGCAAGAGTATGATCTTGTTTTCCCATTATCCTCTTCAATTCGACCAGCTTGACTTGTCTACTTACGCCTATGCCTGGTTCACAGCGCTCAGGGTCCTTCAGGACCGCCTCCCGACCCTACTGCAGTCGCCCCTGCCTCAGGAAATCCTCTCGCCCAACATCACCCTCCAACTCTTTCCGACAACCCATCCTCACCTCCCCGCCGTTTCCGGCCGGGTCGCCTATAATGCCGCTCTCTGGACCTCCCCCATCGCCTGGAATCGAGTCCCCATCATCGGCAATGTTAAGCTCGAAATCCTCGCCGAGCGCATGACCTCGGAGCCTCTGACCTTTCTCCCTCGCCGTGCCGCCGCCATTCCCGAACAGCTCGTCGTGCGGTGGTGCGAGAAGCGACGGTGTACCAATGACGATAGGCCCGAGCCCGGTGGGATAGCGAGGGCCCTGTGGCGCGGCAAAGGTGTTGATCCGAACAAGGCTTTCACCGGGCTCTTCATCTTCGATTTTGACAAGGATGGGAGGATATTGACCCATACCATCGAGCAGGCGCAAGAAGGCGGCGATTGGGAACGCGGCATGGGAGCCAAGTTCGTCGGATTGACCGACTGGCTGCTGGGCGGCATGCGAAACCCCAACGAGAACCCAATCCCCATGTTCGAAAGGGTCAAGCGGCGCATGTGCGAATGACGTCGAAGAGGTCCAGGGATGCACGCAGCTTCATTCCATTACATCATGATCAGGCTCTAGTGCGCTCCAAGCATGTATAACGAATCTCCTGTATTTTTACTTTACGAATTCCCTACTTTTCCAACCTTTCCAATCGGAAGTTCTCCGAGCACCATAACGGAGTCTATGTAGGTCCGCCGTGCTTCCATCATGCGGCTCGGACACGCCCTCTCTCAATACCAGCCTACTTCTCTCTACTAATTACGTATCAACAAATATTATTTACTTCATCATGAATTCGATAGTAGCCGAAAACACTTCTTCAAGTTCTCTCGGGCCGAAGGGAGGCATTTCACAATATTCTGCTCATCCCAACGCCACTCCATCTGCCGAACCATAACGGTTGGCTGTAGACCCCAGCCACTGTCACGTCAAGTACGTAAAATCACGTCGTATGATGAGCCGAAAGCCCATCCAGTACATACGAAGACCGGTTAGCTCCGGTTGCATTCCCCAACGGCTGAGCCCCCTTCCGGCTCTTTCACTTCACATGGGTATGTCTGCCACAATCTCCCCCTCAAACCCAAGCTCACCAAGCTTCGTGACCCGCCTCTTCTCCTTTCTCTTATCGACCGCCTTCTTCTCTTCCGCCAGCTTCTTCACGACTTGGACATCCGCCTCTTCGTAGCCCGGTGGTGGGTCGTCATCCTTGTCAAGGTCGATTTCGCCCAGTAGAACCACATTCTCACCTCTGATGAGAAATACGCCGTGTGCCACGTCGGCGTAGAGCCCAGTCTGCGGAGAATCGCTTGCATTTGAGCTTGGATGCGGGGCATAGATACGTTCCGTCGTCGACGTGAGGACGAGATTCGCTTGAAGAGAGGCAAAGTGTTAGACTTGTCGTTGCCCTGGGTTGTAACCGAAGGCGCCATTCTCTGTCTTTCTGTATGGCAAATGCGAGAAGCGTGAAGACTTCTGACAGAAACGTACCGAATTGATCCCAGCTCCGCAGCACACCAATGAACTTTCTCCCATCTCGTAGGATAATGACGAGCTTTTCTACAAGACAAATAAAGTTAATTCCAGGTCCTTAGAGAACTCTCTTGATCCAATAGCAAGACGGCGGATGCGTGCTGGGATCTGCATACTATCGGTAAGGTCTAAAAGCTGAGCAGCTGTAGTGAACATCTGTGGTGGCAATTGCGGCGGCGGCAGTGGTACGCTTCTGGCCTGCTGCGACATCGACGGCGGTGGCGCGTCGGATATGGACAGCTTTTCCATCTTTGCGCTCAGCTGGTGCACATGTGTAGAATAAATTGACAGCAGACGATGAGCGATCAAGAGAAGGACGAAAGGTAAGCAGTCTTGCCGTATCAAGTAATGTCCGTCGTCGTCGTCGTCGTCCTGGTTATGAATCTTGGACACGGAACGTAGCTATGAGAATGCATACATTCAGCGATGGACAAGATTCACCCAGCAGATGTACGGCCGCAGAAATCGTCTAGATGCTCGTGATGAGTAGCAAAAAAGAAGGTCCAAAACGGATAGGAAGAAAGAAAGCAATGTAAGACGGTGATCCTACGAGGACTCGGCATGTCGAAAACCCATGTTGGAGTTGCGGGCAAGGGCGCATGGGCGGCCCCTGGTTATCGATTGCTGTGTCATCACGTGCCGAGGCGGTGACGTTGAGAAAGTATTTGCAGTAATACGGGATACGTCACCGAAACAGCGTCGCATCGGTCAAGACTCCCCTCCGTATCTGCCTCCCGTCTAGAATATCTGGTAGAACGTGGGGCAGAGCCGCAAGAGACGAAGAAGGGGTGGCGAGACAGTGAAAGAGTCAGCCGTTGCCGCGGAGAGCTTTGGCTTCGTGATCGATATGTGTAGGCGACTAATGATGGCTCCTTTCTAGGCCGCTCTCTGGGCGCTTCTTCTACGAACCACGACGACTGTGTTCTTATTTATGACAGGTATAGCGTAATATACCTGTCGATCAACATCAAGGCCGCCCTATAGGCCAGATGGTATCGTTGCAAGGCTTTCGTGTCTATTTGTTTGTCACAAATCACCCTCACGCGTCCATGTTTGCCATCAAGTCGCCTATCTGGTCTTTTGTCTTCCAGCCTCCACCATCATGAAAGAAGCATAAAAGCAGCGTAGAGAATAGAGTCTATTACTTCTCCAGCCGCCAACGCCAGATTACAGAATGCCATTGTGATCGAACGCCTCTTCGAAGTCGTAGCAGCTGTGCGAGGAGTGCCGCACCCTTGTCTCGAGCTGGGCCGAATGCTCCTCGAATAGGGCAGGTCGCCGACTTTTCGAGCGAGGTCCTCAGCGCAGCTGCAGAGCCGTCACGACCGGAAATGAAAGATTTAGAAATGGGATTGAGCGAACCGCAAGCAGCCGCTTGCGTTCAGTCCATGGTCAAATACTGGCATCATGACACGCACTGCTGATAGCATCAATTCGCACCGGACTGAGTGATGGATGAGCGCTTCAAAGCTTCCTGAAGCTCTGGGCGAGTTGCCAAGGCATCGAGAGCCTTGGCATAGGTGAACCATTGACGCTCGCGCTTGTGCTTCTCTGGCCAGGTGGCAGCCTCGGTCAAGACGGTAGCCTGGTAAAAGGAGTAGCATGATCGATCCTTGGAGGATTTGGGAGGCCGCTTCTCATCGATGGTGCCCAAGTCGTAGTCGATGCGAATGGTGATGCCGGCCTCTTCCCACGCCTCGCGCGTAGCTGCTTGCTGACATGACTCATCCGTCTCCCACCCTCCCTTGGGAAGAACCCAGCCTTTGCGCCGGGTCGACTGTATCAGTAGGACACTATTTCCATCGGTGTTGAGTGGAACAACTCCTGCAACGAGACGCTCACCAGCCGAGTTGTACCCTGAATCCATAGATGAACACGAGTCAGTTTGCAGCGCTCGTGGAAGCACAATGAACCAAGCACACAGCACAGCATACAGCAGCAGCACGCCGCAGCAAGGGCAGACCTCGGCAGCAAGATCAGGAGGCAGTCGAATGCGGGGAACTCACGCTGGTTATTTCTCCCGACACGCGATTCCATCGATCGCCCGTCAGAGGCCTCGGAGTTGGGTCCGGACATATCCAGTAACGGGCACGTGCGGATATCGAGTCAGCCGAGAAGGCTGAATGTGACAGGAAGGCGGCAGAGATGCAGAGGTTCAAAAGAAGGGCTGAGTCGACGAGCCGCAGTTCTCAATGACGAAGGTTCGAGGCTGCTGCTACGTTCCCTCTGGTCGAAAGCTCACGGCAGAAGGCGGCGGGGGACCCGGATCAAAGCGACTGGAGACGCATCTTTACCAGATTGCCACTCAAGGAGATATCAAGAGGCAGGAGAATGAGACGATTGCCGAGTCTGGTCGGAGCCCGAGGCTTGAAGAACGAAGATGTTGAATTGAACAGGACCTAGAGCCAAGGCTGGTCCTCCGAGAGGCCGGTAGAAGAAAAAGTTGTAATACGGAGAGTGGATATTGCGTTTTTCTGGGTGCGGATGTGGGTGCTACGGGTTGTTGCGTGAGGAGGCGCCCACGCCTATTAGCCTGGACCTTCATCTACTTGGTGAGCTAACGCGTCTCTGAGTGAACTGGACCGACCGACCGACCGACCTAGTACAAGTAGTAAGTTGAACCCCCCCCTAACCGGCCACCCCCTCCACCCGGCCACCCCGTCTGTTAAGGTGCATAGGCAAATTTGTACTACAAACACTAACAATTCGATCAATTTTTCTAGTCAATTTCTAGGGGATCTAATTAGATGACTAATAAATTTTAA
>JADHZA010000393.1:0-20449 GCA_018831705.1 Torrubiellomyces zombiae
GGGGCGTCATCCCCGGCGGGATGAATGGCTGTCATTCGCTGCTGAGAGCGAGGGGACTGACACATACAGGTAACTCGACCCACATAGTAACGGCGCACCCCCCCTCGTAGTATATATTTTACACTAAAACTCGTAGTTTTAAAACCTTAATTATATAAAATTTAATTAATAAAAAAACTTATTTTTTTAATTTTTATATAAATAATTTATTAAATTTTATATATATAATTAAATTTTTTATATTTTATATATAAATTTTTTTAAAAAAAATAAAAATAAAAAATAATAATTTTTATAAATATATATATTAATAAATAATTAATAAATATATTTAATTTTTAAATTTAATTTATTTAATATTTAATTAATAAATAAATTATTAAAAAATTTATTTAAATAATTATATATAAAAATTTTATTATATTAAATTTATAAATTAATATTATTAATATTTAAATAACTATTTATAGTATTAATAAATAATTTTTATATAATAAAATTCTTATATAAAATTATTTAAATTAATTTTTTAATAATTTATTTATTAATTAAATATTAATTAAATTAAATTTAAAAATTAAATATATTTATTAATAATTTATTAATATATATATTTATAAAAAATTATTATTTTTTATTTTTATTTTTTTAAAAATATTTATATATAAAATATAAAAAATTTAAATAAAAAAAAAATTTAATTAATAAATATTTTAATTTTTAAATCTTTATTTATTTTAATTAATTATTTAAAGTAAAATATTAAAAAAAAAACTACGAGTTTTGGTGTAAAACGTGCGCCACGAGGGGGGGTACGCCGTTACTATGTGGGCCGAGTTACCTACACCTACTGTACCACTCTCCCGGGCTTGTTCCCACGGCATGCGCCCCTCCGGACCATTTCGAAACGAGCTCTGCGACAGGCGTCTTTTGGTAATATCGAATACTCAGGTGCTGTATCCTGATATCATACTATAACCTTCACTCCAACAATGCCTATTTCGCATTCTTCCATTGCGTGCCCGACGAATCTTTTCATCTTTTACGGTCGCCTGCCATGCGGCGCCTAGGACATGATCGCGTTTGACCTACCTCAACCTCGTCGCCTGCTTCAATTGAAGACTGTTGTCCTTGCCGTTGCCTCCGTCGCCCGCGCCCATCGATAGTCTTCTCTACGGGGCCGTACTACTCCCCAAGATGCTGTCTCATCTACGCTTCCATCGACGGGGAACATCGAATCCGACCTCGCCCGTGTCCGACAGTCAAATGCAGTCGCCTTTGGCTGGCCAAGACTCCCCTCTAGCCCTGGACTTTGCTTCGCCTTCCACGTCAGAGGGAGTGACGACGACGTCGAGCCCCTACTCGTCGATTCCACCAACCTTACCGCCTATTCCTCGAGTCACTTCTGTAGAGCCCGAGCTTCCTCTAGGGACCTGGGCCAACGGTAGCGCTCCGGCCTCAGATTATCGCCCTCAACAGCAAGCGCGAAGCCCCCATCTTCACGATGGCTTCATCGGAGGGCTTGCGTTGGAAAACTACCGCCGCGACGCGCAAATCGATCAAGGTCACTCTCGTCCCGCCATGGGTGGGCAACCAGCCAGCAACCGCTTCGAGCATGACACCGTAAATCGATATCCGCCTTATCCCCCTACTCTGGCGGAAGGTTCCTTGGGGACGCAAATAAAAACAATGACATCGCATGGCGTACATCCGGAGACACCCAGTTCTTCATCGTCTGCTTTGGGTCGTCGGCCGGCTGGGGCACGGCTACCTCAGAACGCCATACTTCCGTCGTCCGCCGTTAGCAATATTCCCGAGGCTCAGAAAGGCAGGAAAGGTCTACCGTTCTTGAAGAACCCGATGTCGACGCTTTTAATGAGAAGGAAGAATAATCAGAGCGCGCCGGACTTGCTTCCGCTTTCAACGAATATTCGTGGAGAGGAGCCGGTTTATGATCCGCGCATTAGGGGCACAAGGGTACATGATTTTAGTGCACCCAAAAGGAGACACAAGGAGGACGTTCCCTCGACGACACTTGTCGAACCCAGTGTTGGTGTGGACTTGCGGTTCACGGGGAAAGGCAATCAGGCATTGCCTGCTGGTCGCGGGAACATTGACGGTGGAGCAGCTTCTATGAATACGGAATATATGGAACATACTTCAAAAACGTCCAATTATGAGAACCAGCTGCCTCGTACAGACACGCAGAAGACGGGCTTGAATTTCGAAAGGGAAAATATCGTCTCGGTTCAAGAAAATACCTCACGGTCCACATCACGCTCGGCGAAAGCGAAAGAGTCCCAGGATGTCTCGGCGAAACGACCTTCTACGCGAACGGCACGCTCAAGAAATGCATCCACATCGGAGATTTCAGCTATCCCGAGGCACATGAAGAGTACATCCTCCAGATTCAGTTTCGATATGATTGGGGCGGCTAAGCAGGAAAAGCTACTTGAGGAAAGGCATCGTCAACGCGAGGCTGAAAGAAAGTCGTGTGAAACTACCGGAACGAGAGATTCTAGATTTGATGATTTTGATGAGGACGCTTATGATTACGATGATATGATGGACGATGACGGGCTTGAAGAGCGAATCCCTGGCGTCAATGCCGATCTTGAAGAGGGGGAGGAGGAGGAGGAGAGAGAAGAGGAGGAGGAGCATCCGATCGAGGAAGAGATGGACCCCAACGATGACCAAGAGAACTTTGCTGGATTTGTGTTCCAGCGCTCCAACGCAAACTCGTCCTTGGCGAGCCCGCAGAGTTGTGGCATGATACTCACGCCAAGAGACGCTGACGGCAAGGTCATTGGCTTTGCCATTACCAAAGACACACCAAATACCAGTTCTTTTCCTGTTTCACCTGATTATCAGAAGCAGTCGTCAGAGACCTCTTCAGGGGGGCCAATGCCCGGATTAGGAATCCAAGATGCCGGTGTCTCACAGTCTGACGATATGCTCGATCCAGTCAACCATGACGATCTATATTTCGATGATGGTATGGTAGCGATGGAGGCGGAATTTGCGGAAGACCTGGCCGCAAGCCCCGAATATGACATTGCGCCTTTCGACGAGTCCATCTTCGACATGAATGACACAGATCAATTCGGAAGACCTGTCCCGGGGGCCTTTGCGCAAGCGCAATTCGCACGACGCTCGGTCAAGGAACACGCGGCGAAGCCTACGTCTGGGTTGACTTCACGGCTCTCTGCTGCATCAGCTATGACGCAATCCACAGCACATACGTCATTGAGCGCGCAAGCCGAAGCCGCTGATGCTGCGGGACCAAATAACTTCGCAAAGCCTTCACATGCACCACGTGATGGTGCTTCACAACCATCTGGAGCCGGGCGGGATCAGGTTGATGATTATCAGGCCGCCCTCGCTGCGGCAGCCTATGATGCTGCAGCGTCTGGGAAGTTTAATTGGAGCTCGCCAATCAATGACGATAGATTGCAGCTTCAGCAGGGTTCTTTGGAAGCCGCTGAGGAGGCAAACATCCAGAGTGACAACAACTTTGACTATCAAGATGTTGACGATTTCGATTTCGACGACGACGTGATTGCGGAAGCAAACGCCAGTGCTCTTGCAAACGACTCGGACGGTTGGTACGGACAAGAGTTTGGGTTTTACTCTGCTCCTCCCAATGGCCATCACTCGTCGCACGGGTCAAACTCGTCGTCTCTTGCCAAGTTCGAATATGTCAATGGTGGCTTCTTCGGTGCGGAGGGCGAGTCCAGTCTCAACCGCAGCCTCAGCGGTCGAATGGTCTCGAGAGAGCCTAATTTGACACCCATCACTGAGCGGTCCGAGTACTCGAATCGCAACTCCATTATGAGCTTCGGCCTGCTCCCGCTGAGTTCATCAACGCCCAACATCCAGAGCCCGGGCCTCGCGCAGCTTGCAATGATGGCCGATCAGGGCAACGATCACATGTCGCTGTCTGCGCTGCTCCGACTTCGATCCAAGGCCTGGGGCGGCTCGCAAGCCAGCCTCTCCTCCAGTCGGGACATATCTCCACGGTCAGAACGAGCGGATGCGGCGACATGTCTGTGGGGCTCTGGGACGAACCAGACCACGCCTCAGCAAAAGTCCAACCCTGCGCGGAGAAGGTCGATCTGCTCAGCATCAAGTCAAGACTCTGAAGCGTCCAGCGCGCCGGGAAGTCCGACTCTGACGATGAAGGGTGAAGACTCTCAACCGCCCTGGACAAATCCTCCCCCAATTCCAAGAGAACAGTTAGTTGCGAACCGAATCGGTTCCTCATATACACATGCCGCGACCGGGAGCATACTCATGCCTGTGGCATGTCCCATTTCAGCTGTCCCTGAATACCCCAGCCTCGTCACAGACAGGGAAGGCGTGAAGGACAGCTTGCCACCGACACGGACGCACCACCAACTCCCAGAGGGGCCCGCAGCTTCATCCTCTCCACAATCTCGTGCGCGAGGTCATCGACATCAGAGTTCATTGGACAGCATCTCATACATTCAAAAAGAGGAAGACGGAGCAACCCGGTGGATCCTCGAGAGACGGCGGACCGGGGAGTTTGGACAGGTGGAGATACTTGGGCGTGAGGTGGTTGAGGGCGGTCACATATAATGTCGGGGTATTTGCTTCTTGATTCTTGCGGTTCCAGGTGAACGTGAAGATTGGATGTTGGCTTCGGACCTGCCCCACGGGTACGTTGCGTCCCGATCTTGAGGCCTCGGTCTTGTTGAGGGCTTGAAATAAAAACCAGGGTTGGTCTCTGGTCTCCTCTCAGGCTGCTATGGAAATTTGTAGTTCTGATGACCCTCCATGCCGCCTCATAACATGTTATTCGGAGAAGCAAGGCATGATCGTTATGTAAGTTACCCCCTGGTAGACACGTGGTAGTACATAGGCCATGGCAAGTAGAGCACTTGAACGAAATTCGAATGAATGCCTAGATTCGCGTGTAAATTCACCAGAGAGAGCTCTGCTATCGCTATTGCTGGAAGCCACGTAAGGGGTAATTTGATGACAGAAAGCTTGTATCAGTACGTAGGGGTGAAGACGACGGTGAGAACGACCCCCGTGATACAGGGTAGTTGAAGGGGCAAGTACCTACTAGTACCTCCTGCGTTCGTTGTCGCACTGTACATACCTACATTGCGGTCAGGGTGTCAGGGTCTGCACATGCGCAAGGTCCGCGTGCACCTGTGTGACCTTCACGGCACTCGTGACGTTTGGTGATATTGCAAGACGCCTGGTCATCGTGGCCCAGCGAATGCGCAATAGCCATACATACTCGCGACTGCCAAGACTCCGGATCCTCACACGACAGGCAGTGCGTGAGAAAGAAAATACCTCTTCCGTCTTATAGTGTATGATAAGAAGCTAGCCTGATTACGACAACAATTTCCCCCCCAGCATTTGACTTGACACTGGTCACGTCCGCCTCACGTATTTCGCACGGACATGCATCTGTCTATCTTCCCCATCATGGTGGCAACGGAGTCGACATGTCGCTCTTCTGCTCTGACGGCGCAGAGTCTCGTGCCCTCCCCTTCCCCGAGACGAGCGATGGGATCGACAAGGCCGAACATGCAGTCATGCCACCGGCCCGGCCTTCCTGCTCTCTAACTCGTCGTGTCACGCGGCCTTGCTAGACCCCAGCTCCGCGAGGTTCAGCTCTCGTCAGCCGTGGTAACCTTGCACCGCTGTCCTCTGTCTCTGGATTGTCAACAGCTCCAACTCGCATCTGAATCCATGTGACTCCAGTCCTACATGACTCTGGCGCCCAGTGAAGGCGCAGCCTTGAGTAGCGAGCCTCATGTCGTCGGACCATCTGACTAATTCACCTCAACTAGATATCTCAGCACAGAACCCTCGCTTTCGCTAGATCAACTACCAACATGGCAGGCCAAGCCATTAGTTTACCGTCTTTCGCCAGCACCATGCAGTTGCGAACCCGCCGTGAGCGGAACTTTCACGAGGTTGAGTCCAGTCTTCCGAGGGTCAAGAAAACCGCTCTTCCAGTTCCCCGACCCAAGGTGACGAATCTTTTGAGCTGGTTGGGACTTCTCCACCGGTTCGCAAAACCTGTCACGGAACATGACGTTGTGTGGCTCCTGGACAATACGGCCTTTCAGCCACCTGGAGATGATACTTGGCGAGCCGAGTTTGTGACCGCCGTGTTCGAGCGCGAGAACAAGGGTGATCTTCTAGATATGGTGACCAAGGTGGCTCAAGTTTTGGGGTTGACGGAAGATGCTGTCGAGAGGCAAACCGTGGAGAGGAGGTTGACGCCATTCCTCTGGGACGTTCGCCCAGCCAGGACTATTGACGCAACGCAAAATGCAAGGTCGCTTCGACTGGGTCCCACCAACGTCAACGGACTATCGTCCAACATCTGGACCCTCGCCGGTAGCCAGACAGGCTCGTTCGTCAATACCAAGACACGACTCAAAGGTGGCGACGGCAACATGATCGACATGCAGACATACTTTGCAGGCCAAGAGGGCTGGGCCGTAGTATCCGGTAAGTAGTGCAAAACGGACGCCTCTACCAGCTGGGTATGAATGCTGATTCGGGTGTTGGCGATGACAGACATCGACGACACTATCAAGGTCACCCTAACAAGCGACCCGGTCGGTATCCTTCGGGAAACATTCGTCAATGATCCCGTTCCTATCAGCGGGATGCCGGAGCTATACGCAGATATCAAGAAACGCCTCCCAGAAGACACTGCTTGGTTCTATCTGTCCGCCTCGCCCTACAATTTGTATCCGTTCCTAAGAAACTTTCGCGAGAGATACTATCCCCCAGGGACCCTCATTCTGCGTGACTCAAGCTGGAAGACGGTTGCTGGTCTGCTGTCAGCTCTAACCCTGAGAACAGAAGAGTACAAGGTTGACCGAATGAAAAAAATCAATACCTGGCTCCCCAGGAGGCGCATCATCGCCATCGGTGACTCGACGCAGTCAGACCCGGAAGTCTATGGTGAAATGTAGGACGATGCCCTGACTTTATTCCAACAGCAAGAGCAGCGAACTGATGAGGTACAGTTATCGGACGAGACCCGGATGGATCCGACTCATTTTGATACGCAAAGTTACAGATATTGCCGCCCTCGGCATTAACGAGAAGAATGAGCCGGCTCGATTCGAGAAAGCCTTCCAAGACGTACCCGTAGATGCTTGGCATGTTTTCGAAGAGCCAGCGGAGTGCGTCGAGATTATCAAGAGAGTCATACAAAGCAACCAGGATTAGGGTATTGCATATTGCGGCGCGTGAGCTGATCAATGGCAGTTCACATTTGAAAAGGTTCGCGCCTGTGATTGACGGGTAGGTAGGTTTATTTTGCAGAAGCGTTTGCGATACACATGTACACAAAGCATACAGCTATTAGAAGGTAGGCCCGATGGCGAGAGGTGGGAAGGGAGGCTTTCGGGTATTTTGCACATTTGAATGCAATTGCAACTGTAAAATCAGCAGAGTATGTGCTTCACCACGGGAATCGTGTCTGCCGTTGCATGTCTGCCGTTGCATGTCTGCCGTTGCATGTTTGCCGTTGCAGGTTTGCGCTGGCATTTGCTTCGTAGCCGCTGTGGTGTCTCAATTCTCTCGTGAATCGTACGAGAGACGGAGCTTGAATGAACGCTTTCATGCTCGGGGGACCAGAAAAACATGTAAAGATAGAAATTGCGAATATGTTTCCTGGTAGGTAACGAGTCTATATTCTATAATCGGTTCTTTATGATGTTGAGTCAAAGTTCAGGGTCAGTTCGGGTGCTGAGCATGTGAACAGAGTGCGCCGCGGACGATTAGTCAGAAGCGTTTTAAGTGAATGAGTTCCCCTGGCACAACTCGTTGCATTCCGCCACTTACAACATCCAGCTTCTATTCTCAACGTGACTGGAAATCATCTTTGAGTCAGGACTCTGGAACGTCTTGCTCAATATGCCGCAAGACTAAGGCCCGAGAATGCCGCCTCATTCGAAACCAGTGATGACGACCATATGTCGTTGTCAAGGTCTGTTGCACCCCCCCTTGTCTATTCGAGCGCGCTGGTCCTCCTCGTCTGTGACGAACACACCCGACAAGAAAGGGGAAGGGAGAATCGCAGGGGCGCATGCCACTCAGAATGGGAACGAGGCGGCTGAACCTACGAGACCAGGTCCCATGGCTCGCCGCTTAGAAGAAGCCACGGAAGAGGCACTTCACACGGGCGGCACATCAGGTCGACGTGCAATAGAAGATGCCGGCTTCTCAGAAGAACTGAAGGAGAGGCTCTTGGGCAAGATTTCCGATGCGAAGTTCAGAAGTCAATATCCTGGCGCCTTTTCTGCGTCTGGGCTCTCTGCCTCGACAAACGCAGTGGCAAGGCATACTGCTTCGCACCAGCCTTGGACGGGCACGGAGACCTTGGAAGATGCTGCGCTAAGAATGCTGAACGATGCAAAAAAGCCGTTGAAGCCAGGTGATCGTGGCAAGTTTCGGCCTCCGCCGGTGGACATGCGGATCAGAAGGGGACCGATTGTAAAGCCTGGACAGAGGGTGGCAGATGCGAGAGACAAGGCAAGTATGTACGCAGGGATGGGAATGAAGGACCGAAAGGGTCTGAGTGACGAGGAGAAAGATGAGATGAGAAGAGAGCTTCGCGAGAGGTTTGAGCCTGGTGCGCGAAGCATGCCGGCTACAGTGTCTGGCGTAGCTGCTCTTGCGAACAAACATATCGAGAACGCGATTGCTCGGGGCCAGTTCAAGGATCTTCCACGTGGCAAAGGCTTGGAGCGGGACCCGAGAGCGGACAACCCATTCATCGATACAACAGAGTACATCATGAACAAGATGATCCAGAGACAGGAGATAGTGCCGCCGTGGATCGAAAAGCAGCAGGACGTGGCGAAAGCAGCGAGGGTTTTCCGGGAGCGGTTAAGAAATGATTGGAAGAGGCACGCTGCAAGGATGATCGCAAGCACAGGGGGCACACTGGAGGAACAGATGAGAAGGGCGGAACGATTTGCGGCGGCGGAGGCAGCGTGCAACCGCCGTGAGAGAGAGGCTGACCCGATTCATGCTGCGAGAGACGACTCGGTTACGGGTGAGAGGAGACCGCCGTCGGTGGATTCAAAGCATCTCGATGATGTCGATGTCAAGAAAGGCGAAGCGGGCGATGTCTCCGGAAAGGAAGCAGCCATAGCAAGGCCGTTTCGAGACAGAGAGTGGGAGCGCACCGAACATGCATACATGGACCTCGCCATTCAAAATCTCAACAGCATCACTCGGAGCTACAATCTCATGGCGCCAGAGCTCGCCAAGAAGCCTTATTTCTCCTTGCAACGGGAACTGGACCGATGCTTCGCCGACGTGGCCCCTTTGCTAGCGAAAGAGATCCAGGAGCGGGCGTTGGGACGACGATCTACAGGAGCACCTTCGCAAGGGCCGAGCGGAGGCGGGCAAGGCAGTTTGATGGAGCACCTGATGGGCAAGGATAGCGTGAGAATTCATCTGGAAGCGGACGAGAAGGCGTATGGGCTGAAGGAGTGGTGGAAGGACTTTTGGGCGAGGAGGACCAAAGTTTGATGTCGAGAGCGCGACCGCCGTGGCGAGGGCCGAGCCGAGACGGAGATGCCGAGGTGCATTGTCACCACCACCACCATCAGCATGAAAGTCTCCCTGGGGCGCGATTGATCTGGATTCAGTCGAGACGAAGCTCCGTCTCTCATTACCTGAAAATGGCGGCAAAGAGGGTAGTTTGCAAATCAACCAGACACCCTCTCATCTCAACTCGACCTCATTTATCCACTTTGCATCTGTAGGCAATAATTACCAGACGTGCATGTACGAGGAATGTATTCCGCTGCGACGTTGTTCAAGTCTTCACAGATACAATACCGCTAATCCTAGGCGTGCATGCAATAAGAGCCTGCCTACATGTATGTATCTCAGTGGGGAGACAGCGGACAAGGGCCCCCCCCGGCATCTCGCATGATAGTTCCTTCGGTTGAAGATCGTGCCTAGTGCTATTACAAGTAGTGCGAATTTCTCCTCCCTTGCGGATCCTTGCCGCATGTTACCTACCGACAAGTAATTACCCAACGTACACATCGTGTTGAGAATGAGAGTGAGCTCGGAATTTTCAGACATCTTGGAGATGTGCGCATGCTAAGAACCCAGTCATCCGAGGAGAGGCGCATAGTGTCGCGCTACCGACGAACACGGGGCAGACAGGCTGGTGATTCGAATTACACTACCTGTAGTTCTCTCGGTCAACACAACACCTCGTTTGCGCTCCATCCTCGGACCTCGCCGCCGATAGCTTGTTTGCAGGGCTTTTGCATCTTTCTTCTAAACCTCTTCGTTTGCCACCATGACCGCGTCAACCGAGGACAAAGCAGCTCCAGCACCCGTCCAGGATCACGTACAGCCCCTCGAGTCCGTCTCTCAGGGCCCTGCCGGCCCGTCCCCCGATCCAGCCAAGGTGCACCGCAATGTGATTGAACATGCTCGCGCCGCTGCTTCCAAGGAGCAATCCATGACGCTGTGGCAGGGCCTCAGGCTGTACCCCAAGGCTGTGGGATGGAGCCTCCTCATCTCGACGTGTATTGCCATGGAAGGTTACGATATCAGCCTAGTCAACAACTTTTGTACGTCCCCGATCTCTTTCCGTTGCCTGCTTGCACGCCCAAAGGCTATATCATACCAGAGGTCCTTGATGCTGACTCTATCTGGAAGATGCTTTCCCTCCCTTTACGCGCAAGTATGGAGAACGCTTACCGAATGGGTCGTATGAAGTTCCTGCGCCTTGGCAGTCCGGCCTGAGTAACGTGGGTGACTCTGGGACACGATTGGATGTGCATGTTCCTGAACTAACGCCCGTCTCCCCCAGGGCGCCATTGTTGGAGAAATCATCGGTCTTTTCATCAATGGATTTGTTTCCGAGAGATTTGGATACAGGTACACCGTCATGACTTGTCTCGTCCTCATCACCGCTATTACCGCCGTCTTCTTCACTGCCCCCAACGTCCAGACCTTACTGGTCGCCGAAATCCTTGCGGGTATACCTTGGGGCGTCTTCCAGACACTCTCCGTGACCTACGCCTCCGAAGTCTGTCCCGTCGCCTTGCGCGGCTACCTGACAACGTACGTCAACTTTTGCTGGGGCCTGGGCCAAGAGGTCGGCATTGGCGTCATTAGAGCCATGCTCGCGCGCGATGACGAGTGGGCCTACCGCATTCCATACGGGCTGCAATGGATGTGGCCATTGCCTCTGTTCATCGGCATTTGCTTTGCTCCCGAGTCGCCTTGGTGGCTCGTGCGGAAGGGCAGGATACAGGACGCCAAACGGGCCCTGCTCCGCTTGACCAGCCTCGACCGGGAGACCGAGTTCGACGCCGACGAGACCATTGCCATGATGGTGCACACAACGGCGCTTGAAGAAAAGATGACGACGGGCGCCACGTACTGGGACTGTTTCAGGGGCGTCGATCTGCGCCGGACAGAGATTGTCTGCATGACCTGGGCGATACAGAACCTCAGCGGAAACTCCTTCTCCAACTACTCGACCTACTTTCTCAAGCAAGCCGGCTTGTCCGACACGGACGCCTACTCCTTTGCTCTCGGACAGTATGCCATCAACATGGTCGGTGTGTTCGGGGCATGGGGTCTGATGACGCTCGGCATTGGGCGCCGATCCCTTTATCTATATGGCCTGTGTGGCCTGTGTTCTATGCTGTTCATTCTTGGCTTCCTCGGACTCGTACCTCAAGAGCACCGGAGGCAGGGGTCACTCGCCACAGGCAGTATCATGATTGTCTGGGCTCTGTTTTATCAGCTGACGGTTGGCACGGTCTGCTATTCGCTCGTCAGCGAGTTGTCATCGCGACGGCTTCAGATCAAGACGGTCGTCCTGGGTCGCAACCTTTAGTACGTCTGCATTGTTCCCCTTTGTCTTCTTCTTCTCCTGCGGGAGTATCTAGGGAGCTGACATTTGGACGAAAGTAACATCGTGGGCATCATCACGAGCGTTTTGACGCCGTACATGCTAAATCCTGGCGAGTGGAACTGGCGAAACTATGCTGGATTTTTTTGGGTGCGTTTTGAAATCCTTTCACAGCTATCATCATGGCGTTGTTGCGTGTGGCAGATGGTGCACCAGAATACTGACTACCGGTTCTCGTCCCTCAGGCTGGCATTTGCTTCCTTTGCATCGTGTACACGTATTTTCGCATCCCAGAGCCGCGAGGCCGTACCTTCGCCGAGCTGGATGTCTTGTTCGAAAGGCGTGTCAGTGCTCGCAAGTTTGCGACGACAGATGTCGATGTCTTCCACGAGACTGTCGAGGACAAAGTCATGCATCAGTACGAGCGGGTCGCGGGGACAAGCTGAGACGAGCGTTGGGCAAGTGCTGCTTTAAGTGACTTGGGATAGGAATCAAAACTAGAAGAGGACGTGCAGATGAGTGAAGGGCCCATGTTTGATGCCTTATGCTGGATGGTTGGGGTTGACTTCAATCACGATGTACAGTGGAGAGACATGGCTTGTATAAGTTGTATGTATGTAAGTTACCTCAACAGCCATTGATTGATTGGCGAAAATATCCAGAAATAGCCTTCGAATAGTTCAATCATCTACTAAATCCTAGAGATGGCCTTAAAACTGGTGAAAAGTGTAACCAATCAAAGCCTGTTTCGCTGTACATGACCCTGTTTCACACGTCGTTGACTTGACTTTATGCAGTGCAGATATGCATGTCAGTCTCCTCTACGGAGTACGTATGTACTCCTTCATCTAGGAAACTTTTTCTTTGGGGGGGGGGGGGAGACGCAACCCCCGTCCCCCCCATATGCACCAACCAGGCTTGCGCAACGTCCTCAATTATCCCATTAGCCAACTGTCTTGAGCATCTTAATTGCTAACCTACCGACTGTCCCAGAAGCATCGTCATTGGGTCTCTACAGGCAGCTATAGGCCTTCGCTCCAGCCTCTCGCGCCATTCTTACTCCTTGTATATTCCTATCACCTGTTCGCATTTCGCCGTCATGCTTTCGACAGTCCGCCTTGCCACCAGGCACGCAGCTGCTAGGCGCCCGACACTGGCCAGCTTGGCTGCTGTTCGTGCTGCCTCGAGCTGGGCCAAGGTTCCCCAAGGTCCTCCTGTATGTCTCGCCTTCAGCCAACCTCTGATGTTCGCCTTCCGAACCCGCGTCGCTAACTCTTGTAACAGGATGTGAGCTTAGCTACGATGGCTTGACGTTATGCCCATTTGCCGCCTTTAGCTGACGATGTTCCCGCACTCTCTCCGCACATAGGCTATCCTCGGTAAGTGAATCCCTCATCTTGTCATCCGCGCCCTTGTCGCTGTGGCCATTGACGGCTTGTTGATTGCGCAACGCGTCCGTTGCGACCTATATCCATTCCGCCTTGAATCGAACCCAAAGTGTGTTGGCTAATTGTCTCTTGCAGGCATTACGGAAGCTTTCAAGGCCGATAGCTCTAATAAGAAAATCAATCTCGGTGCGTCATCCTCTCGTACTTGATGGACAACGCCAAAGCTGATAGGATTCTAGGTGTCGGCGCCTACCGCGATGATCAGGGCAAACCATACGTCCTACCCTCGGTTCGCGAGGCTGAGCGCAAAGTAGTCGACGACAAACTGAACAAGGAGTATGCCGGCATTACTGGTGTTCCCGATTTCCCAGCTCTTTCTGCCAAGCTCGCCTACGGCGCCGACTCTCCCGTCCTCGATCGCGTGGCCATTACCCAGTCCATCTCGGGCACCGGTGCCCTGCGCATTGGCGCTGCATTCCTCGAGCGCTTCCACGAGGGCGACAAGAAAATCTATATCCCCACGCCTTCTTGGGCCAATCACAAGGCCATCTTTTCCGACGCCGGCCTTACCGTTCAGCAGTATCGATACTACAACAAGGACACCATTGGTCTCGATTTTGAGGGCATGGTCGCCGACATCTCGGCCGCTCCCAAGGACAGCATCTTCCTCTTCCACGCCTGCGCTCATAACCCTACCGGCGTCGATCCTACAGCCCGTCAATGGGAGGAAATCTCTCGCATTGTCAAGAAGCAGGGTCACTTCGCCTTCTTCGACATGGCTTACCAAGGCTTTGCCAGCGGCGATACCGACAAGGACGCCTTTGCCGTCCGTCACTTTGTTGAGCAGGGCCATCAAATCGCGCTCTGCCAATCGTTTGCCAAGAACATGGTAGGTCTGATCGGATGAGGTCAACCTGCTCGGCATGTCCAACAGTCCACGGCTAATCTGATGTAGGGCCTCTATGGCGAGCGTGTCGGTGCTTTCTCCCTCGTCTGCGCCGACGCCGCTGAGAAGAAGTGCGTCGATTCCCAGCTCAAAATTCTCATCCGCCCTCTCTACTCTAACCCTCCGATTCACGGCGCGCGCATCGCCACCGAGATCATGAGCAACCCCACGCTCTATAATCAGTGGCTCGGCGAGGTCAAGGGCATGGCTGATCGCATCATCACCATGCGTGCTCTTCTCAAGGAGAATCTGGAAAAGCTCGGCTCCAAGCACGATTGGTCCCACATCACCAGCCAGATCGGAATGTTTGCCTACACAGGCATGACCCCCGAGGAAATGGATAGACTGAGCAAGGAGTACTCGGTATATGCAACCAAAGATGGCCGCATTTCTGTGGCTGGCATCACCTCAGACAACGTGGGTCGGCTGGCCGAGGCTATTTACAAGGTCAAGGGCTGAGTTGTTCGTCTGCTGGGTAAGGAGAATTCGGCCTGGCCGATGGAGGGTGGAATCGCAAGCGTGGAGCGGTGCGAAGGGGTGTGACTTGATATATGACAGAATCCCCGGGTTCGCCTTTTGGAGAGGGGGTTTAGCTGAGTGGGATCGGCGACGTCGTCCAAGAGCGACCTGTAGTTGTAATTATATTAACTAGAAATCAGGCCGATGCCTAGCCGGGCAGGCTTTCAAATCGAGCAGTTTTATCAAGCCTCCCATTGTCCAAGAAATATGCGCCTCACTTTGAAGCACGCTGTAAACGATCGAGATCCTGTTTTACATCATCCATTTGTGCCTGCATGTCTCTATACGTCTTAGCCATTCCCTTCATGACCTTTTCCTTTTCGCCATCATCATCTGCATCAATGCCGTATTCCCTCAATTCAGTCTCTAAAGACTTGATCTGCTCGGTGATGCGGCTCCTCGCATCCTCGAGGTGTGCTGCGTAATTGCGCAGAGCCGTTACTGCTTCCGACGGGTACAACTCCTTCTTCAGGCTGTGTAGCGCACGGTGCGCATCGACTTCAGTCCGTTCCGCCTGGAGTGACACATCCAAGGCGCGAAGCTCGAGACTTCGAGCGATGACGCCATGCTTGGACTCCAGGGAGCGGATAAGGAGGGTGAGGCATTCGGTGCACGCATCCAGAAGGCGAATCAGCGAGCCCAGAGTTTCGAGACGGACGTCGGCGAGCGATTGAGTGGTTTCAACGAGTCTCGTACGCAGGGAGACGTAGTCATCGGGCAGAGAGGGGATGAGGCGATGGAGGAAAGAAGAGTTTGTCGAGGGATGGGCTATGCGGACAAGATCGAGGGCCGCGGCGTGCAGGTTGGACGAAACGAGCGACGCGAGGTGAGGCGCCAAAGTGGCGAGGTCGGAGAGCGGAGGATGGGAGAGCAGCATGGATAGGCTCTGAGAAGCGACGACGGCATCGTCCTGGAGTAGCGGCGGGAGGACGACGAGTAGACGGACGAGGGTTTCTGGCACGTCTTGCGCGGATGGGCTGTTGGACGAACTGCTGCTGGTGGGCGAGCACCCGGCTATTGCGTTTTGTACGAGAATTCGTTTCGCATTGTCGTGGCGATGTCGCTCGAGTTCCTGCGATTTTGCTGCTAGTTGGTATTGTCTGTATCACGAGTACCAGGCAGATGGCAGCAGGACGAGATCAGTCGTACCTTTCGTGTACTGGCTCGTCTCTCAGCATCGGCATGCCGTCTCGTGGCGCCGTCTTGAGTGAGTATATCCTGGGTCAGACAGGTGTAGAGTTTGGCGAATTGCGGATTATCCCGCAGAACCCGATCGTCTATCGGTGGTAGCATGATTTCAGGCGGATCATGATTTAACTCATTGCGCGACCAGAAGTCCAGGCTTTATGCAAAGTCGTTGTATTTCTGTGTCGATACGACGACATACTAATCGTAGTAAGGAATAATACAAGTAGTTGGGAAACGGCACGAGAGTCGCGAGAGCTACACGGTGTCACCTGACGTGCATTAACACTGCGTCCTCCCCCCGGATCATTCAATGTTCCGTTATCCGCTCTCCGGCAATTATTCGCATATTCTTTCCTGCCATCTCGAATCAACGTTGACAATCTATACTCGGGGAAATCTCGAGCGCCTTTCTCTACATTTCCCCACGAGCCCGTCGCATTGCCATGATATTTTGACAACTGTTCCAGTTACACGGGCTTCCATGTGTGGCCCACAGAGAGACAGGTTCATTTTCCCCCTTTCACACCCCTCGTCATCGGGCACGAAAAGCAGCGTCAACTAGTAACTGCCAGAGTCAAACGTCACGATGCAGCCGCCGATTCACTCTCTACGGGCCAAGAGCTTCCGTCTTGTCTCCTCGACCTCGATTGCACATCCACCGTTGCTTCAGTGCCATCGCGCAAAAGGCAGCATCGGCACGATACCTCGACAACGCTTCTTCTCAACCACGGCACCCAATCAAACCAAAACCATAAAAGCCCATCGTCTTCCTTCTCATCTCATCCCCCCTTACCCCTACGGCCCGCGCTACACTTACAAGCAATCCAACCGAGGACTCTATGGCACCGCTCGCATCCGTTTCGGAAACACGATTGCCCACAAGCACAAGAACAAATCGCCTCGTTTCTGGCGTCCCAACGTGCACGTCAAGGCCTTTTTCTCACCCTCCCTCGGCGCCCGCCTTAAGACTCGTCTTACCCTCCGCGTGCTCAAGACCATCCGTCGCGAAGGCGGCATCGAGAACTACCTCCTCAAGAGCAAACCTGCGCGCATCAAGGAACTTGGTCCCGGGGGCTGGAACTTGAGGTGGTTGTTGATGCAAACCCAGGCTGTGCAGACGAGGTTCAATCAAGAAAGGATACAGCTGGGCCTGGCACCCAAAGAGCTGGAGGACAGGGATGACGCGATTGGATTCGCGTTGGATTCTGCCACGCCTGGTCCGCTGAGCTTGCGGAGCCGGGCTACGATGGAGCAGATGACATCACTGACGGAGGAGGCCTTCGTCCTGGGGGAGGATTCTTTGGCCGACGTGGAAGGCGTCGTCGAGTTGGCCGACGAGGCCGAAGAGAAACTGTTACGAGAGCTTGATGGAGCAGAGAAAGCTCGGTCATTTCAAGGGGTACAGCCAGCAGAACCTCGGCCCTCGTTGTGATCATAGATTGTACTTGCATATTTTCAGACTTCATCGAAGCAACGACTGGTTGCAGACTGCATTCTCTATTTTTCGTCCATTGGCAATGGACAACACATAAACGCCGCCAACCTTGTTTCCCCAAGACGAATTGCCATCCCCTCTCCCTTGCCTGAATCCCTTGCCTGACCATTCCTCTTCGTCAGTGATTAGAAGCGAAGGTCCCACCCTATCTGCGGCCCCAGCCTTGGTAGCTCGTCGGCCACGCTCTGCACATCCTTGTCACCACGACCGCTCAAGCAGATGACGAGGTCCTCGCTTCGGTCCATCGTCTTGGCCAATTCGATGGCCCCATAAATGCCATGAGCCGATTCCAACGCGGGGATAATGCCTTCCAACTGGCTGAGTAGCCTGAAGCCGATGAAAGCCTGGGCGTCAGTAGCAGCTATATATTTGGCCCTCTCGCTGTCCTTCCAAGAGCTTAGCTCGGGGCCGACGCCGGGATAGTCTAAACCCGCCGAGATTGAGTGCGTTTCGGATATCTGCCCATGCTCGTCCTGTAGTACATAGGTCCGCACACCATGCAAGACACCCTTGGAGCCTCCTGATAAAGTGGCGCTGTGTCTGGCTGTGTCGACGCCGTCGCCACCGGCCTCGACGCCCAGGAGCTTGACGCTGGGGTCTTGGGAGAACGGATAGAACATGCCGACGGCATTGCTGCCTCCTCCCACGCAGGCCACGACAGCGTCCGGGAGTTTGCCACGTTTCTCCATCATCTGCTTCTTTGTTTCGTCACCAATCACGGATTGGAACGTGCGCACGATTGTAGGGAAAGGGTGAGGGCCGATGGCTGACCCAATGATGTAGTGTGTTGTCTCAAGCTCGACTACCCAAGCTCGAAGAGCCTCATTCACAGCATCACGGAGCGTTCTGCTGCCAGCCTCGACCGCGACCACTTTGGCTCCCAAGAGTCGCATGCGAAATACGTTGAGAGCTTGCCTGCGAACGTCCTCCTGTCATGACCTGTCAGTCACAATTGCCAGCCAAAAGAAAACGGAACCACGTCGCTTACCGCGCCCATGTAGACAGTGCATTCCATGCCGAACTTGGCGCAGACTGTGGCCGTCGCGACACCGTGCTGACCTGCCCCCGTTTCGGCAATGATCTTTGTCTTCCCCAGTCTCTTGGCGAGCAGGAGTTGTCCGAGGGCGTTGTTGATCTTGTGACTGCCGGTATGGTTCAGGTCCTCCCGCTTCAGCCAGATGTTGGCACCGCCGGCGTGCTCGGTCAATCGTTCTGCCAAGTGCAAGCGAGATGGCCGACCCATGTAGTCGTAGTACGAACGGTACTCTTCCCAGAAAGCAGGGTCATCTTTGATCTTATTGAAGCCTTCTTCCAGTTCCGAGAGGCAGTCCATGAGGCTCTCTGGAACGTATTGACCGCCGAATTCGCCAAAACGCTCGGGTATCTTGCCATGCAAAGCGGCTAATTTGGCGACCAATGCGCTGTCCTGCTCGGCCGTGATGCGGTCATCGTCGGTAACCACAGCGCTGACAGTCGCATCGTCTCCGTTGGGGTCTTTCGCTCCACCTACAGCTTCCATCATACCGACTTCACGAGTGATGTGATCCTGTGGCAGGGCGTCCCGACCGCAGAGGTAGGCGCAATACTTCTCGACCTCTTGGGCTTCCTGGCCAGGGCTGGCTTTTTGAAGTGTCGTCACAATTTGACTACCTACGACGACGCCATCGGCAATGGAGGCGACGCTTCGGAAGTGCTCGTGCGTGCTGACACCGAAGCCAATCGCTGCAGGTTTGTTTCCGCTGTATTTCTTGACACGTTCGAGGAGCATCGGCAGGTTCGCGTTCAGCGTTCCTAACGCGCCGGTCACGCCTTGCCGCGAGACGACGTAGATGAAAGAGTCGGCGAGTTTGCACAGGATCTGCATGCGAGTGTCGGATGTTGCTGGCGCGATGAGGGGAACGTAGGAGAGCCTTGATATTCGATGTCTTTGGGTCAGCCTGGCATCGCACCGCAACTTGAAAACGGCTGCTTACGATCCCCTGGTGCAGAGCTTCCTAAAAGAGACTGCCTCCTCTGGAGGAAGATCGACGACGATGAAGCCATTGACCCCCGCTGCGTGACAGTCCTGAAGCAGTCGCTCTTCCCCGTATCGCAGCAGCGGATTGTAGTATCCCATCAGTAAGACAGGGGCCTTCAAGCCCTGGCTTCTCGCATCTTTGACCATCTGAAGAGAAACTTCGATCGTGACGCCGTGCTTGAGCGCTACCTGTTGTCCATCAGCTCGTGGTTCTACTTGGTCTCTCTCCAACGCAGACACAAAAGTACCGTGTTGGAGGTCTGGATGGTGGGCCCGTCCGCAATTGGATCCGTGAACGGAGCACCGAGCTCGATGATGTCTGTTGAACATGACTCTTGCGTTAGTTCCCGCTTGTGCGAAGATGACGTCGAGTCGTTTGCATACCGGCGCCGCCCCGTTCCATGGCCAGCATGATGGCGGGGGTATCCTGAGGCCGAGGAAACCCTGCGGTCACATACGTGACGAAGGCGGCCTGCAGGGATAGAAGCATCAGCCATTATGAACTTCGCATACGCTCGACTATATTTCGGCTCAATCGATCCTCGACGGCGTAGAAAGGGCCGACCAAAGGCTCCCGGCGCACATTGTCGAGGGATTCATAGAGGAGTGGAGAGAGTGTGTGCTGACCTTGTTTTGCGCCTTACAGCGACGAAAGGTTTGCTTGATGGCATCCATAATTGAAGTCTAGAAAGGAATGCTTCTGATGAATACCAGTCTAGGAAATGGCGAGATATGCGAGCACGGAGAGGCTCGTGGCCGAGTTTTACGGTCTCGGGCCGTCCTCGTCATACAAGTAGGTAGTCGTAGTACTACTATAGTACTAATACACGGAGAAGGTAAAAATGGAGTCCGATTGCGCACTACCCACAGCCACATAGTGGCTGCGCACCCCCCCCAAATGCGCAGATTTTACACCAAAACTCGCCTTTTTCTTTATTTATTTATTCAAAATCTAGTTAAGTAATTTAGCTAGTTATTTAATTTTCCT
>JADHZA010000394.1:0-20434 GCA_018831705.1 Torrubiellomyces zombiae
TCTACTGTGGCTTGAATCCTCATGTCCTCAAACAGATGTGTGGGGGTCGCGTGGGCTAGCCAAATCGGGCGGTGTGAAACCTCGGATCCTGCCAAAGTTGACGTTGCACCGCATGTGTCACTCGCGCGCTCACTCTATAATTACCGCAAAAGTGTAACTTGGCGGCTCATGGTCACCAACACAGAAGACTTTGGTGAAATGTTTCTGTTCATATGTAAAATTTGTAAATGAATGTTTTGTGACTTGGCCCTCACAAGGCTTGTAAAAGCGTCATGTACATTAAATGTCCATCCGGGACTTCTATGTCCTCCGTAATCAACCCCGTGGGCAAAACAGGGAGCAGTGTTAGAAAAATGAACGTCAGTGAACCCGCTCAGCACGGCCTGCCTGATGTGACAATCTTCTTCGCGTTCTGCACGTACGTGCACCCATTGTCGACCTGCTTATCTGAAAACGGGGCGGCCCACATCATGACACCGCCAAACGCACTATCAGACTTGACGGCGGCGACCTCCTTGGCCAGCGCCGCGGGAGGGATGAAGTACTTTGCTCCAGATTCTGTGCCCGTCGCGGCCATGGGTGAAGCAGGAAGGCCCAGGAGGATCTTGGCCTTCGCTGAGGCCGAGCTGGCGAGCTTGGTCCTCCAGTGGGCAAAGTTGAGGTTTCCGGCGCCGGAGCAGCCTGGGTTGTTGAAAAATTGAAACATGAGGACGTCAAAGGTGGCAGCCATGATGATGTCGCCCATGTTCGGCTCTGGATCGGGACATTGAGGCGCCCCAGTAATCATGAACTGGCCGGGGACGAACTTGCTTCGTAGCTGCTTGATCATGGCTGGGTAGAATTGCTTGCCGTTGGGGTTTTCGAGGTCAAAGTCGAAGCCGTCGACGCTGACCGAGCCAAACGGGCGGCCGGCCCCACCACTGGGGGCACCTCCATTGCCAGCAGGTGCACCGCTGCCGGGCACGGCAGGAGCAGTTGGGACAGCAGGAGCGCCAGGCACAGCAGGAGCACCGGGCACGGCGGGAGCACCAGGCGCAGCAGGAGCACCAGGCACAGCAGGAGCACCAGGCACGGCGGGAGCACCAGGAACGGCGGGAGCACCAGGCACAGCGGGAGTACCTGGGACAGCGGGAGCACCGGGCACAGCGGGGGCACCGGGCACGGCGGGAGTACCAGGCACAGCAGGAGTACCAGGCACAGCAGGAGCACTGGGAACAGCAAGAGTACTGGGAACAGCGGGAGCACCAGCTCCGACGCCAACAGGTACACGAGGCGTGGTGCTGTTGCCGGTGCTGGGGCCGCCGAACATGGACCACAGAGAGTTTGCAAGCTCTATGCCCTCCTGGTCGGAAGCCAGACCATAGCCGCCGTTGGCACCGCCCAAGGATAGGATGACTTTCTTGCCTGCCTTTTGGCATTTTTGAATTTGTTGTGAAAGTGCCTCGCAGCCGGTAGCAGCGCCGGTGGAGGAGATGGTGCAAGTCATGCCGATGGTGCCGCTGGCCACCTTGGAGCCGTGGCCGAATGCGTTCAGGAAAGCCAGGACGAGGTAATCGGCACCGTCTTCAGTGCAGTAATGGGAGAGGTCATCGTTTTCCCGGAGACCTCCACCGTTTTGACCCCAGTACATGGCGACGACGGGGCCCTTGTTGGAGCCCTCTTGTCTGCGAAGATGAAGCCGGGGAGCGGCAACGACAGACGAGGCCAAGAGGCCTACGGCTGCGAGTGTGGGAGTGAATGAACGCATTTTTCCTTGTGTGGGAGTGGTTTTCCTATACAAGTATAAGAGATTGAATGAAAGTTGGGAAGGATAGTCGGTAGTGTAAGGGAAAGAAGAAGACTGAAGGATCCGTCAAGGACCTTTGCCGTTAGAGGAAAAATGAAAAAGGAACAAGAAACAGCTCCAGAGCTGCAATGTTTACAAACAGGAACAATAAAGTAAACGAGATAAACCATCCCATCCAAGAGGGTAGGGCTTAGCGACTTATATGCTCGAGAGCCAAGACACAGCCCGTCCCCCTCGCTCTCCACCAACAAGACGAGCTCTGAGCATTACGATCGGAGCTTCAATCCACATTATTCCCTCATGATGCGGCTGGGTACGACATCCATGCTTGAACTAGATGGTGGGGGGGACCTACAGTCATCGGGTTCCTGTCGAGATCGGTGATAGCATCGTGGAGTGAGCCCCCGACGATACCTACCTACCATGGAGCTAGTGCGACAGATGGACAGCCCCTGAAGAAAAGGCAGCTACGTAGGAAGCAACGGCAGTGAATCCTGGTTGCAGTCGGTTCGGGCGTGGGGGGGGGCTGATGTTGTTGGTCGTGAGGGCAAGCTTGTTCGCCACATATGGGTAAAGATGGGAGCGAGCTCAAACGTGCTCAATTACAGAAAGCTCTTTGCCGCCGCGATACTCTTTGCAAGTATTCCATTTGACACAGCGGCCCCGAGGACCGGGAAGCGCGATTAAGCGAAACCCGGGGACATGTATCCGTACATGCATAGAATAAGCGCTGGCGAGACCAGGGACGAGTTGACGTCCCAAAGGTAACGTTGGACGATCAGGTACAGCTAGCTAACGACGGGATGACGCTCGCCCAATGCACAGCCTCTTCCCCCGGGCTTCTTTGCCACCGATCATGGACACAAGAAACGGAGCACGTACTACGCAGGCGTGGGTGTGGGAGTCCCCGTTTCTTGTGTCCACGATGTGCCGGCCGAAGAAGACTGTCGGAAGAGGATTTCGGTGGAAAAGTTCCTGATTTGCGGGCGACGGGGTTAACAGCTGCTGCTGGCGATGTGGGTTCAGGGGTAATGAAGAAACGGGGCAAACCCTGTCTCGGATCCATCCTAGCACGATCGGCACGGGAACTTTGCTTGTACCTGTAGGGGAATTGGTGCTCTGGTTGGGCCGGGTTTCGTGGCCAGCTGGGTTAGTGCGGTCTGCTCAGCTAGGCCCAACGTTTGTACCTACCAGTTGCATGGCTGTTGGGTATTGGTAGTAGATGGATGGATAGTACAGGTAGGTGAGCACGCACGGCAAGGTGTGCCGTTGAACAAGGTACGTCGTTGAATGGATGGGAAAGGGCTAGCCGGCCAGTCAGTCACATGAACAAGTCCCAGCACGACACTGAACCACCGGTGACGACACCCTCTTGTGCCGTGAACATGCGTTTCAACCTCGCGACTCGACCAACGCCCGCACAATGCAGCGCGTCGGGTCTGTCCTGCCGTACCTACGCTCTTACGACGATGAACGTGTTCGCAAACGCAGAATACCCAAACAAGTACATACAGCTCCTAAGAATCGGACAGTACCCGTCTCTGGACCGTAATACCTATGTACATACAAACATACATACACATGCAAAACATGTCCCCTGTATGAACGTCCTTGTGGGTGGCGTCATCCATCCTCATACACACACAAACAGCCTCTCCACGTACGGGATCCGGCATGCCCACCACCTGAAACACGGAACCAGAAGACCTCACTCCACGTCCGCCTTACGGACAAGATCGACATTTTACTGGTTCAAGCTTGTGGGTTTCGCTCATCGAGACGATTCAACAACATGTACGTTTGTTTCCAGCATGAATGTAGAGATTCCTTCTCCCGGGGTTCCATGCGGCACTGCGTCACTTTGTAGAATGTTCCTCCTGGTGCGTGCATGAATGCGCAAGTATCGACCGAGAGCCTTACGCAGCATTATCACTCGTGTTATTACCATGTCGGCTGGGAATGCCGACTCAGGCGCGCACGTGTCTTTTTGAAACGCGAGACCGACACCCCAATCCTGTGCTTCCCTCCACACACTGAGTTGTAGGGCAAGGTTAGTTTCAGACAATGGTCACGGAAGCACACTCAATTCCCCTTTTCAGCTGGCGAGCGTTGACCATTTTCCACATGTGGTTTGCGGTATGTAGAGCCGAGACTTTGTGCAGGTCCGAAGAACTACAGACGACCCGATGACGAGTTGGCGCTATAGCCACAACCAGGTCCCGGCTCTCCAACTCGCCATCCCCACGGGATCCATCATTCTGCCGGTAATTACGGAGCAGGGTGAGCATGTATATAATTACACAAGCGTCGTTGGCAAGCAAGCATGAAGCTTAGAGTACTACCTTACCATTGCAAACGTACTCGGCCAGAGACCGTCTACTCCGCAATCACCGAGGCATTCGTCTACACAAGCATTCAAGGTTCACTCGCTGGATTGTTTCGCCGGTGGAGAGACAGGACCACATATGTAAGTCCACAGCATCTCGAAACCCCCATCCATGCAAGCCCTTGTCTCAGAGACCCATGCCATGGTTCCCGGTAAAACGGAGCATGTTCTTACGTGAGATACTTGCTCGTATGTATGTATGTAGTAGTTTGCGCCAGTTTCTCTCGCTCCACGTGCTGTCCAGGAACACAGGCACAGGCGAGTGCAACCCCCGATCAACGAAACCTGGGGAGTGCCACGCTGCGAGCCGCATATCCGAACCACATGCAGATGAATGGTACGCTGCAACTGCCGAACCCATTCCACCCTCCGGGAAGAAAATGAGAACTTACAGTAGACACAACAAATAGAAAATGAAAATGAGCATGTCCATAAAGCATGGTCCACGGTGCAACAGAGAGTAGAGAACCAACTACTAGGCTCCACGGTCCGAAGCCGCAGCCTCCAATCCCCGGCACCAACACTTCGCTCCGACGGGATGAGCATCGCAATCTCTGCACGCTCGGCGAGACTGAACCCAAACCCCTGCCCTGACTACGGATTAGTATCCTCATTATGTACGATTCATACTTGTACACCATTTGCCCTTTGAGAAGTATTCCTGGCTGAATTGCACGGCCAGAACTATGTACACTGTGCCTGTGCAAGTGGGTGCTCGGCCTTGTTTGTGGATCAGACATCAACAGTTGGTCCACTCATGTGAAACATCCCGAAAAGGCAGCTGGTCCGCCTTGTAAGTAAGCCTCTCCGGAGATCTTGACAGAGAAAAAAACTCTGCTTTCATTCGGAGAGAAACACCGCTTTTCTGATGCGTCGAAAGCTTCACTCAGAATTTTCGGGCACGCTGGAGATACACCACTTTTCTGATGCGCCGAAAGTTTTACTACCTTCCATTCTGGGAATACTTCCGAGTCGCCGGATACAGCTGGACAGCGTCTTGCAGCTCCATCTTGTCCAGGAAAATTGCATCGCTGGGCGGTGAATGAGTGAAAGATTACGATCGACACATTGAAAGGGCTTGTACGGTCAAATTTCTCATTTCATGGTCAATCTCGCTCGTTAGATACTCATTTCCGTCGTGGCCCGTTATCTCCAGCTCAATTCAGACCCTATGTCCTTGCGCGAGCTGCCTTGTACAGACTCTCAATGTCCGACTTCCACTGGGCCCGGTCTGGCCGCAGCAAGCGGCGATCGTACGTGTACAGGCCGTTGACCTCTCCTTCCACATCCGTCGTCTGTGTCCAGACGCCGCCGCTGCAAGCATAGCGTTCAATCTGCTCGCGGAACTCACGGAAGAGAACGCGCGCGCGGTAGTTGTACGATTCGAGGTCCTTGTTGATCTCGTACGTTTGGTTGATGGTGTTGATGGCATCAGCCACTTTCCAGAGGCTGTCAAGAGTTAGTCCATGGTCAAAGCGACTATATCACGGCCTCGATTGGTTTCGGAATATGCGACTTACTGCTCGGCCGAGACGTTGTGCCCAATGCCACCAAATTCGCCTTGGAACCCGATCCGTTTCGGGTCATAGGGCGATGAGGCAAGCGAATAGAAAGGAGTGCCGCACTGCGGGTTCGCATAGTGATGATTGTCCTGAAAAGTAAAGCCACCTGTCAGCCCTAACACATACATCACGATCGGTAACATCTGCGTTTGCGCATCACATGAGAATAGCATACCGAATAGTCGCCAAACCCGTGGTCATTCCAACCAGTGACAGAGTTGACGAGACGAGAGGGATCGATCTGTCGGACCACCTCTGTCAAATGCTGCTCAGGCCAGGGTGGATAGTTCAGCTGGCCCCATCCTTCGTTGTAAATGACCTGCAACTAACGAAGCCGGTCACCAGGTCAGCATTCGTACGTGAAAAGTACCCGCGAATGTCAGTTCAGGGAGATGAAGTCGTACCCAAGTCACGATGGATGTGTAGCTCTTGTGCTCGTTGATGAGAATCTTGAGCTGGCGCTCAAACTCTAGCTGTTGCTGAGGGTTGGGCGGTCGGCTTCTGTCATCCGGCAGACTAGGCATGTCTTGTAGCACCATCAACCCAATCTCATCACAAGCCTGATAGAAGAGGTCGGGCTCAACCTTGATCTGTCATCAATCCAACAATATTAGTGCTCTTGTGTGTCTCTGGCGGCATCCCTGTAGTAAGTACGTACGTGCTTTCGAAGCATGTTGAATCCCAGGCTCTTCAGCATCTTGAGGTCGTAGATCATGGCCTCACGGTTGGGCGGCAAGTATACGCCGTCCGGCCAGAACCCCTGATCTAAGGTGCCAAAGAGAAACTCGAATTTACCGTTGAGCAATGGCCGCTGGACGCCTTTGACGATGCCGCTCGAGATTGTCCTGAAGCCTGTGTAGCTGTGGACCTTGTCTTTCCCCATGGAAACAGTCAAATTATACAACGTCGGAGAGGAGGGCGACCATAGCTTTGGGTAGCCGACGTTGAAGCTGAACTGAGCGTCGGCAGAGCCCGAACCAGTTGCGACGACGGTGCCGCCACCGTCAATCACGGAGACCTTGACAGCACCGCCCTTCTTCGACGCACTGTGGGCAGTAACGACAACTTTGGGGCGAATTCATGTCAGCAACGCCTTTGAGCGGAAAAAGTTCCAGCAAGTTCGTTACAACCGCACCTTTTCCGTCCATGCCGGCCGTGACATCCAACTGCTGAATGTGATCGGATGGCACTTTTTCCATCCAGACGGACTGCCAGATGCCAGAGCATGATCGATACCAGATGTGACGCGGATTTTTGGTCTGCTTTCCCACGGGAATGACATCCGAATCAGTCGGGTCGTACACACTGACAAAGCTATCGGCGAACAATCAGCTAACCAAGTCATTTCCATCGTCTCAAGCACGGTAACATACAGCTGATTGTCCTGGCCGAATTTAATGTTCTTCGTCACATCGAGGCTGAATCGGAAATAACCACCCGTGTGGGGGTTGTCGGGCGAGTCAACTTTCTGACCATTGACAAATACAGTTGCTTGATAGTCCACAGCCTCGAAATGGAGAATGACGCGTTGCTGACTCCAACCCTTGGGGACTTTGAACTTGCGCGCAAACCACATGTTGGTGACGTTGAGATCCTGGATGCCTGACAAGGCACTTTCTATACACGACGGAATCATAATCTCGTAGCCAAGTGTACGATTGATGGCGCCCGGATTCGGAGCTCCCTGCGAGGCTCCCTCGTAGGTCCAGATGCCATTGAGGCTCTGCCAGTCGTCACGGCGAAGCTGCGGACGGGGATGTTCTGGCCATGGGTTTTTGCCGACCTTGTACGTCCAATCCGTGTCCAGAGGCGGCGTCTTCACCTTGTACGGGACGGGAGAGGCACCGGGAGGAGGAGCACGGACTTGCGCCACTCCGCTGCCCGTACCGAGCAGCTGGAAGAGCGAGGCCCCGCCCCAGAGAAGTTTCTGTGAAAGTCGCATGGTGATGGTCGTCTTCCAATCTTTGTAGAATCTTCAATCCGAGAACAACAAGGGGCTGTCCAGGAGCAATGGGAGGCAGAGACCAAGACCAAGTCGTCTTAAACGTTTTCCCGACACGAGCGCGACCCCTCGTGGGCTTTTATCATGGCCACAGGATGGCACGCACGGGTCGCGCGCAAGGCCGGGATGCGGACCATATGACATGATGTCAAGAATGCGTGGCGTACGAGTCAACGTGGGCTCCAGCAAGGATCATGGACGGCCTCAGGGGGGACAAAGCTCGCATGGCATAAACCGCAGAGCACATCGCCAACCCCTCGGCTTGGCATCGGTCGGACGCCGAGGTTGGAGCAACCAAAATAGCATCCGGTCTTGGCTCTTGAAGCCGATATGGGCACATGATGTCGGTGTGCAGGAGGGCAAGGAGCAGGGCGCGGTCGACCAGTGGCACGAAGCGCTAGGTGGAAGCAGTTTTCCCGCTCTGGCCCATGGCTGGTAGACCTCCTCGTCGGCTGCATCTCGGAGCTCGTCCAGGCCGGCCTGCGCATGCGGTCAAACAATCGGCCGCTCACGGTCGACGAGGGATGAACGGACCTTGACGGCAGACGCTCGTAGTTGGGCCAAGTCGATGGAGTTTTGATGATGCGCGCGTATTACAAAGAAGCCTAGGGGTGGCTGGCATGGGGTCTGCCGTGTGCACCAGTTAAGTTAGGCTTGCTTGCCAGAATGAGCCCAACCCCTGTAAACCTTTTTCGCAAGGCGTCTGGAGATGCGGGGTCCCGTAGCACCAATTTGGGTGGCTTCCATCGCACCTTCTCTAAAAGATTCAACATCACGACTTGGCCAACGAGAAGGAGCAATCGACTGCCGATCCGGCTCTTTTCGGGCAAAAGGAATTGGTGGCTTGGCAGGCCTGTACGGTCAGTAATAAGGCAATAATACCGCCAGACGTCACTTTAACTGCCCGTCATTACTACCAGTGGCAAGGTATTACTGAGCACATCTCCAGAGTCTAACCTAGAGCGCTCACCACCTAATTTAAAGTAACACTGCTTCCCGTACGGAAGGAGGTGAGGCAATTTCTCTTAGCGGCGATGCACTGCAGGAAGCCATCTGTAGTAGGTAAGGTATGGCGACGTATAAGTAATGTAGATACAAAAACCAATTGGCAGACGAACATGTTGAAGGACAAAACCGGCACGTTGGTCGTATTCGTGTCACCGACAACTCACATGTTCATAAACTCGCAGATAAAGTCTCGGCTTCTAAGTCATCCATACTTTGCTTCTGTAGCACTGATATTCTGGATGATGTGTGATAATTCACCTTTTTGGAGAATTGGCCTCCATCTGGATCGTAGAGCCGACGGTCAAGGAACTGGCTTCTTCGAGAAAACACAGCTACACATTGTTTTTCCAGTCCGTACCGTTCCAAGGATGTCGTCTACATCATAACAGGCAGCGACGTGGACGGCATTCGACGGACCCCTGCATGTGAGTGTCGCGTGTTCATCACTCGTTGGCTGCCATCACCCACACCATTGTGCATGCATGTACTTGCAATCCGAGTCTTCTTCTTTCTTCTCCGCACGCGGCTCCAAGGAATACCGCCTCTGAGATTTCACAATGGGCCAGCCATCTCTTGTTGGTTCTGTAAAAGGGGTTACATCGTTTCGTTTGCTGATTTGAACAACGTCATGGCCACGAGAAATAACTCATGCTTCCGGCCGCGAGTGGGAGGAGCCTCGAGCTCACCACGACATTCGAACTATGTGGGAGGCCGGCCGAACCATGTGTAGCACAAGCATGAATATGTCTGCAGAGGATCATGTGTGAAACAAACAGGACAAACCGATGTTTTACATCATTCCTGTTTGCTGGAAACCTGAAGGGCTCAGCCTCAACCATTGCCAATTGTGAACCTACACAACTTGTTGAGATGGAGATGAGTCTTACCACCACACCCGGTGCTTTTCGCCCGCTTCAATCTAGCGGGCAGACTCTTCATTGGACAACTCTGAACGTAGCAGATGCTCAATCTTCTCCATTGCAGGCCTAGTTCGATCCGACACGTGCATGACACTTGCGCACATGCGTCAATGCAAAGTCTGCGCTGTTGTCAGTGTGGCATGGTACCATAGGTGGACAAAGCAATGGCTTGGTTTTGATCAAGTTCACAGGTATTGCATATAATGTCTCGTTAAGAGACACTCAGCGGCTAGTTGTCTTATACACTTTAATAAACGAGCCCTCTACGGGTGACATGCCGTGCCGTGCCTACTACCGTAGTGACTCTCGTGAATGTTTGTGACTGCCTTCCTAAAAGGGTTTCCAATTATTTACTTGTGTATAGGCCTCTTGGTGCTACTGAAGGTAGGCACCCTCTCCAATATCTACATGAGCTCGTTTTCTTCATGTTCCAGGGGCATGGTCACTCCCAGCCACCGCGAATGTTGACTCTGTCCATCTCGAGAAGCAGTCGCGCATATATGATGCTATATCTTGGAACAAAGGTGTATAGATTCAGCGGCGTATCTCACGGAGTCAGGAAGGCTGGGATGTGCAGGATAGCAAGCTGTGTTTGAGAGCCAAGGCAGGATCTCCTTCCCGGAAACGTTTACTGCTTGGGGCGATTCTTGCCAAGAACATGCCACTTTCGACTGCTGCACTGGGAGCGACCGGTATACCGGATGGGTGTGAGTTGCCACGAGTGAGGAGAAAGGTCGGCGGCCAACAACCAGCAATCAGTGACAGATACAGTATATACAATTTGGTGTCCGAATAGGATTGTGTTTATGCCGTCGCTGCGCCGAAACTCGCTCCCGAACCTGCTCTGGGCGTTCTGCAATGAGCTATTAAGTCATGAACAATATCTTGCCTGCCGAACTGCTTGGCGATGGAGATTGGAGTGCCGCCCCTATTACTTCTGGTGTTCGTGTGGGCTCCAGCTCGCAAGAGCACGTTGAGATTCTTGATATGTCCGTATTCGACAGCCCAGGACAGTACAGTCCGTTCGGCACAATGTCGCCCCTCAATCTGTACTTCGTTGCGGTCGAGAAGAGACTGGATAATATCTGTGAGTCTAGCAATCCGCATTCGTCGAGTTCATCGAGTATTTTGTACGCGAATCCGGATATCGGGTCCCAGAGGAACAAGTTCCAGAGCAGGACAAAAGATTGGATCATACTTTACCCTTGTAGATCGTAAACTTTCGAACATGCTTGATCATGGGCCGATGGCGGCTACACGTAACAGCTGGAAGATGAGGCCGGTAAATTTAGCTTTTGCATCTGTTTGTTTGTTCTTATTCTGACATAGGTACATGCATACGAGAACTGTCCGTGACCGTGCACCAATCTCTTTGAGATGCTGAGCCAGAGAATAGGAAAGGGCTATTTCACCGCACTCCGGATGGCAGGTGAATCGGAGCAGGGTATTTCTCCCCTTTCAATCCAAGACACCAGACGAATGCGTGGTGACCGCGCATCAATTGGCATGTGCCAGAGACGGGCTTTGGTGGCTGCTGCTCATATTGTGCGAGGCCGAAATTGTTGAGCGGATCAACGCACGTTGCTTCGACGTCATTGAAGACTCAAAAGGCGTTAGGAAGCGTTATGGGATGGGTTGATTGCTGTACAACTCACAGTTATTAGATTGTGAGTACTCGCACTTCGAAGTGCCGGACTAACAGTTCGTGCATGTGGTTGCCGAGCAATCCTTTGGATAGCCCTCGCTACGCTCAAGTAGCTGGACGATGTGTCGGAGTCAAATCGACAAATGGTCCAGTGATCTTCCCACAATGGTACTGGGTTCTCATTAGTAGTACCAAGCTCAGCAGATGCACGGTCCACAATCTGCATCAAGTTCATCAGTGCACTGAAGACTCATACAAGAGCGAAGGTGAAGTCAGGCCGTTTCCGTACCAGGGAGGCAAAAGGCCGCTTCACTCTGGTTTCATAGAAGGTCTCAATAGACATAGGCTTCAAACGATGCTGGGCCGAGATGAGGAGCTCCTGAAGCGCATTTGAGTCGCGACCGAGGTACTCCAAAAACCTCATTTTGGCGGGTTTTGGTCGTAACCCAAAAGATGCAGCAGTTTTGCAGGTATTCACGATTCTGGAGACAACACTGGCAAAAATTGCAGTGTCAATGCCTCTATGCGGTGTGGCAAGGAATACAATGCCCATCGTCGATCGCAATACCTCACCGTATGATTGCTCATCGTTGTGTGCATATACCAGTGCCTAAACTGTGTTAAGCTGTGTATGAAGTTACATGGGAATGTACGAACCTGCTTGCAAACGATGCCCCCAAAGCAGTGACATACAAATATAATTGGGCGCGTTCCCTGATTTTGTCGTTAGGTATCATATGATGAACAATATGTAGGGAAGTACCTCTGATGAGCCCCGGATATGGTCTCTCACAGAGCCAAGAAGATTCCTTCCAAACTCTCGCACACCTGCACGTATATCGTCATCCATGAAATTTGAGGGGTAGCCGAAAGTGTAGACACGGCATCCTGGCAAGAGATTTGGAAGAAAATCGCGAAGCCATAGCTTTCCGGTCACCGGATGAGTCCATGTTTGGTATGCATCTTCATTGAGGCCGTGAACTGCTATGATGTCTACTGGAAACCTCTCCGATTGTGAAGATTCAAGCTGACCTTCGCCAATCTCGAATTCAGAAAGGCCATGGAGTTCTCCACAACGTTCTTTCTGTTTGATGAAGCGCTTGAACCGTTTCATAGCTGAGAGGTCGAGGGCTTCGATTGTTCACTAGGATTGAAGGCGAGACTGTCGGCAGAGGTTGGCGAGGCAATTTTATTCGCCTCACATTGACGCACCCATGCTCATCTGACGGGTGCGCCAATGTCGGTCTTCTCGTGTAGGCGGGCTCTGCGGCGGCCCAGGCTAATGCAGGCCACATCACATATGCAGTCTACGGCAAGGATTTCAACTTGGAGGTAGGCTGCTGCTCTCTCAGACTTATTACCGACTCGCATTTGAGATTCCCAGCATGTACTCTCTTTCTATTCAAGACTCTTCGATAAGTTTGCAAAGGCGAGCCTTTTCTTTTTGTCATTCAGACCAACTTTGAAGAGTGGCCTCGACGATATTGGCATCAAGTCATCGATGTAGGCAAGGAACTGCCCGTGACTCTTTCTCTTGAAACTGTACGGATCTGCATCACAACAATGCATGTATGTACATCAGACCTTTCCAAGTCGCTCTGCTCGACAAACTTCCCACGCCCCCTGCCGCGTGCGTATAAAGAGGGCAGCAAACTTGCTTGCAGCAAGCATCCGCAACGTAAGACCAGTGTTCGTATCATGATTCACACCTCAGGCCAGCCCGCAGACGCCCACGAACAAACACCCAACGATTATCCTCACGTAGTCCTCATATGAGAGGCCGTCGTGTTTCTCCCGAGCCGGGGTGTTGCCTCCAACGTCGATGTACCATCGGACATGAAGGCATCTTCAGCCCCCAACGTACCCATGGTTTGGCGTCACTACCGGACCAGGCTTCTGAGGGTATCCCATGTATTGTGGTGGAGGCATGGCTGTGATGGGAGGCGGGAACTCGCCCTTCTCGACGTCCTTGTTCTTGCGTCGTCTGATTTTGATGATGACCACGAGAAGGATGATGGCGATGGCAACGAGTATGATGGGGATAGCGATGAACTTGAGGGCTTTGGTGACGACTCCCATGATGAATAGCCGAGCTTGGTTGTTGTGAAGTAATTGAATGGAAATGTGCCGATAAACTGTGTATAGAAAAGCGAAGGTCCAGAATGATCATGGAAATATGGATAGAGACGCCTTCACGACATCTCGAGGCGCCGGGTCTGGGCAAAAGATATATATACTTTGTCGTCCTTGCGGTGGATGACCGAGCTACGGTTCAGAGGTCCTAAACGGCCCTGACCCCTGACGCTAGGTCTGAGGCCAGTGCAGCCATTCATTGGAGCCGATGGTAGGTATGCTTTGTTTTGTCAATCTGAAGCTGCATACGCGCTTGAACGCCAGTTGCATTGGGCGCTTCGACAAAGGGCGTGGTTGGCCACGCGCGTGCAGGGTTCCAGAACACTGCCTCAACGATGGCGGCTCGCCGGCACACCGTTATCCGTGATACCACTCGAGCTCGAAAAATAACCACTGCTCAGGCAGTCTAGACCAAAGAAAAATCTGGATTTTGCTTTGGCGCGGGGCGGGTGAGCTTGCTGAACGCGATTCTTTGGACAGCTCAAGGTCGAGAAAGCATGGGGAAACGAGTACAACGGACATGCCATCTCCAGCATTTTAAGGCGTCAATGGCCGTCTTGTGAGACCGCACCTCACTCGCTACATAATGGAAGTCGACACTGTTTGAAGCAGGTGATTCGTCGTTCCGGTCAAGAGGCGCCCGCCTGTTGAACTTGTCTCCTTTGTTCATCTATCTCGCAGCTTGTGCAGGAATTCGCTGTCGTGAAATGGCGCGGTTGGACTTGAAACCCCATCGTCGCTTACGATGCAGGGGCCCATGGTCACCGACGAATGCCCGAAGCCGATCCGGCGCGATAGTCGAGTCGTTCGTCTTCTAAACGTGGCTCTTGCGGCCACAGAACCGAGAGAGTTGGCCATGAATATTCTCGGTTGTTGCGCATATTTTGACGAGTGAAACTCCGCCCGAAACGTACAAGTACAGACGGAAGGTGCGCATTATTGTTGACATCGCGTAGCGCGGCAATGATGTATTACACACCACCAGGCTTTAGAGCCTGCACCTACATCGCTGTGATGTTCATCGGGCAAAAATCGATCGTTTGAAGTCATTGCACCAGTCCACTATTGCGAGGTTTAGCAGGCACGCAAGCTACCTACACACCATTACTGCCAGGTAGGTAGGCACGTAGGCAATAATGAACAGCGCGGCAAGGAAGGAGGCACCAGTGCTTGCCGGATGCCTCAGGCCACATCACGTAACAAGGGATTCATTGTCCTGTTACCGTTTGTGCATCAATTAATCTCTTTGAAACCTTTAAACAAGAATTTGGCTTTGATCGCATCGTCCACGAAGCAGGCGAACACTGCTTTGTGTCACGAGCGACTACGTGTTTGCCTGTTTTGCTATCCAACCCAGGCTACAAGACTCGACCATCTTACGAACGCGCAACAGATCAGGCTTCCCACGAAATCCGAACAGAGTTCTGCGGCAACAAGCAGACGTATCATGGGCGAACGAAACTTTTCGTCATGCTGCGATGCCATGCCTTTCTCCATCTTGATAGTCGGATGTCGTGAACAACTGAGTCGAGGGCAGCGGTGGCTGCCACACGACCCCTAGGCTGGCATTGGAACGGAAGATGGCCTTGACCGCTGCTCCCGGACTGCTTTCAGAGCTCAGTCTAGCTCAGTGCGTCATCTGTGGGGTTCGCTCAGGGCTTGGGAACGGCCCGGTCCTGCGGCAACAAACAGGCCGGTGTGTAACCTACGAGTAACGCTCGAAATCGAGAGAAGGGAGTTTGACGAAACCGAACATAATTACGAAGGCGCCACCCGCCGGTGAGTTATGCTCTTCTACTTGTAGAACAAAAGACCGACAGTGCTACACAGGGAACAAAGCGTGACACTTCAACATCGTTCCTTTCACGCCCTAGTGCTAGGGCTGTGTTTATATTTCACGCTTCCCGCCGCCCTTCCGCCGCCGTCGGCTGCCTCCGTGAAACTTTTCGATTACCTGCGATAATTCATAACACCTTCTAGTCTTTGTCGAAAGCTCAACGCATTTTGGATACGGCAACGACCAACGTTCAACCTTGTGTGACAATTCGATCCCGCAAGTCTGCACGTGTCTAGGGAGTACATACCTAGGGTTGACACCAACCACCCCTCCCTTGCGACTCCATATTTTATCTCGCTCGCGTCTCGCAACGACTCGCCCTTGGCTGTCAACTTCTTGCAGTTGTTTCCCTGCAGCCGGGGCGACGCCCGTTTTTTTTTTTTTGCATATCCTTCTCAACGGCACAGACTGTGCTGGCCCTCCTTCACCCCTGCTCCCTAACCCTGCGTGTACACCGAGCGGCCTATTTGTTTAGGATTGCGGACGCACAATCTGCCCGCACTTGGCAACGCGGAATTGACCACAACCAGTCTCGGCCGAAAAATCGGGGTCCCTATCGTACTATTACTGCCGATCAAACAAGCAGTTGCTCAGTCTGAAACCAGGACAAGCTAGTCGACCAATCCGTCACAATGTCGGGCCGTGGTGGCAGAGAAAGAGCACGTGCCTTGAGCAGTGGAAGAGGAGGGTCTTCGTTGGCGCGAGCCTCTTCACCCAGCTCGGGCAGTCGTGGTTCGTCTCGAAGCTCCTTTCGAGGTAGTTACCAAAGCAGCACCGAATACAGTGAACGCAGCCGCGGTCGCGGATTCTGGGGCGGCGGACGTGGAGCGCGTGGTCGCGGCCGAAGTGATTCCCGGGACCGTGGCGAGAATACGAGAACCAAAGTTTTCAGGTGAGTCCGCGTTTCGATGGCTGTCCAGCACGCCAGGAAATCTGACTTTGTCGCCACGATGTAGTCAAGGCAACAAAAGCCTCACACCGGATCAAAATGTTTCGAAGACGGAGGACGAACTTTTTCCTAAGGAAGGCGTGGGAAAATTGGCCAAAGCTGTTCAGGGGAGCGCGGCGGCCGCGACAACCACCGATCTGCTTGCCCGTCGGCCGGCGTACGGGAGCATCGGCAAAGATATTATCCTCTGGACGAATTATTTCGATGTTCAGTTGGATCTGACGGTAATGTATCGCTACGTCATGAACTTTACAGAGATACCAAGCCAGCCCACGACGAGCACAACACAGGGGGCTACAGCCCCGCCGCCTAAGGAAGTGAAGGAGGTGAAGGGGCAGAAGTTGTACCTCGCTGTCCAGCAGGTCATCGACCACTTCAAGAAGATCGACCCCGGCGTGATTCTGGCCAGTGAGTTCAAGTCACAACTCATCAGCGCCCGCACGCTCGATTTGATGGAGGATCGCATACGGCTCAACATCCCCCGAGAATCCGACGCCTCCAAGTCGGACGTAATCGAGGTCGTCTTCCACGGACCCTACGAAGTTCGTGCGGGCGATCTATTGAACTACGTAAAGACTCTGGACGAACAATACAATGAGCACGTCTTTCCCAAATTTCAAGAAGTAATCGATGCTTTGGACATCGTCCTGGGTCATAGTGCCAGATCCCGCCCCGACAAGATTGCTTCTTCTGCCAGTTCCAAGTTTTTCCCTTTCAACGAGAAAGATCCAAATTTGAGGCAATACGTTACCACAACGGATCTTTTTTCGGACTACCGCCCCCTCAGGGCGGCCCGCGGTTTTTTCCAGTCTGCACGACTCGGGACAGGTCGACTGCTGCTCAACACCAACGTCACGCACGGTGTATTCAGGGTCTCCGGGCCCCTGCCAGATCTCATGGACAGGCTGGAGGTCAAATTCGCGACGACGGATAACCGTTCGGATACAGCCAGAGCCAGAAGGCTGGCAAGGTTTCTGCCCAAGACACGCGTCTGGGTGACGTTCAAAAACGCCGACGGCAAGACGATTCGGCGTAGCAAAACGATCCATAGTCTTGTGGAACCCTCCAAGTTGAAGTTCGAGGGCAGCAACAAGCCCAAAATCAGAGAGGGCTGGGTATTTCCCGGACCCAAGGAGATCGCCTTTTGCCTGAGCAACGGAGAGAAACTCACGTACATCTCCGTGTACGAGTACTACAGACAGAGTAAGACATGCGGCCTACGCGGCACGAGTGCGATTGCTGACGTGCAACAGAATACGGCATGAGGCTCCGAGACCTGCCAGTCGTCAATGTCGGCACCGCCGAGAAGCCCACATTCTTCCCAGCCGAGATGGTCGAAATCCAGCCTGGCCAATCCGTCAAGATGAAGCTTACCGGACCAGAGACGACCGAGATGCTGACGGCGGCATGTCGTACGCCCTACGACAACGCTCTCACCATCGCTTCCGCAGCCCGACAAGTTCTCGGATACGACGACCCTGACCTGAAAAACTTTGGAGTGGTCGTCGGCAAATCGCTGCTGACGGTTCACGGGCGCCTTCTGCCACCGCCGAGGCTCAGCTATCAATCGTCCAACTCTCGGCGCTTGGCGGACGTGACGCCGGGCGGCGGAGCGTGGAACATGAGGGACGTCCGCGTGGTCAAGCCCGGGTCGCGCATCGACAAATGGGCCTTTGTCGAGGTTTACCACAACCTGGGCCTTCCGGGACTCGACCCCCGCAAAATGAAAGAATTCGGGGCTTTCCTGACACGTCTGGGGATCGCCATGGCAGACGCACCGGTTCCGTTCCCGGCGTACAGCAAGGGAATACTGAGGGATGATGCGATGTACAAGCAGGCCCTGGACAATTTCTTCGCCACGGCTCAGAGGGCGGGCATCCAGTACATCTTTGTCATTATCCAAGACAAAGACAGCTCCGGCCTTTACAGCAAGATCAAACGGCTCGGCGACTGCAAGTACGGCATCCACACGAGCGTGCTGACCCTGCCTCACCTCCGAAAACATACTCTAAGCCCGATGTACATGGCCAACATCGGACTCAAGGTCAACCTCAAAGCCGGGGGGGTGAACCAGCGGCTCAAGACCAACGTCCCCATCCTCAGCGAAGGGAAGACGATGGTGGTGGGTTACGACGTGACTCACCCCACGAACATGCCCGTGGCCAAAGACCCGACGAAGGCACCGCCCAGCCTGGTGGGCCTGGTCGCGAGCATCGACGCGGACGCGGCTCAGTGGCCCGCGGTGGCGTGGGAGCAGGCTTCGAAGCAGGAGATGCTGAGCGACGCCCTGGTCGGAGCCTTCAAATCCCGGCTCGATCTTTGGTACAAGCACAGCGGCGGACGGTATCCCGAGAACATCATCATCTACCGCGACGGCGTGTCGGAGGGTCAGTTCGTCCAGGTGCTCACGCAGGAACTCCGGTCGATCCGCACCGCCTGCAGCGAGAAGTACGCGGCCGGCCGGATGCCCAAGCTGGCCATCATCGTGTCGGTCAAACGCCACCAGACTCGCTTCTACCCGACCCAGGCAAACGAGATGTCCGGGTCGGGCAACGTCCTGAGCGGCACCGTGGTCGACCGCGGAATCACGCTCGGAACGTACTGGGACTTTTATCTTACAGCGCACGCGGCCCTGCAGGGGACGGCGAGGCCCGCGCATTACACGGTGCTGCTGGACGAGGTCTTTGGCCCCCGAAGCGAGCGCGGCGCGGCCAACGAGCTCGAGCAGCTCACGCACGACCTCTGCTACCTGTACGGGAGGGCGACCAAGGCCGTGAGCATATGCCCGCCGGCCTACTACGCGGACATCGTCTGCGAGCGCGCGCGGTCGCACCGACCCGTGTTTGACGCCAGCGACGGCGACATGGCACCGGCCAAGTCGGACGAGGAACCGAACCAAGTCCACGAGCGACTGGCGAACAGCATGTACTACGTATGAGGGTCCGACGTGAGACCTTGATTCATGAGCTTTGTTGGTGATTTCTGCCAATCTACTGTCAGGCTGTCATCTTGCTCTTGTGAAAATCTTTTGTCTACATTTACCATAAGCTCGAATGGTAGATTCGGTCTTGGATTTTGGATAACCTAGACGGCAAGGTGACGGGACCGGTAGCGTCAAGAGATGGACCCATGCCGTGTGGCTTCACACCTGTCGAGGTACACGATGCTCACTTGGAACTCTTGTCTGTTCTTCATACTGCTGTTTGACAATTGAACAATGGCATCCTCCGTAATATATAGCGCCCCCTCTTCGTCCGTACTAGTTTCAAGTCAGTTCGTTGGAGGGTAAACCTTGCCATGAATGGATAATACAGTTCACGTAACAGGTTGTGCAATTATTGACTCCAACGAAAACAACCTGCAACGACGAAGCTATGGCCAGACTTTTGGGATGCTCTAGGGTCGAGCCACGTGCATCTGGCCCCTGCAGCATGCCACTACTATTTGTCGCCCTTTTTTTCTTTCCTTGGCCTTTACGTGGCGCAGTTTTACGCTCCATCAACACAAGGCCATAGCGTAGCAATATTGTCGCTGTATTCCGGATCGTCTCGACAGCATCTGAACACCTATTTCTGCGACGATGGGGGTGGACTCGATCGCCGATTCAATACGACCGACAACACGACCGGCAACACGCCCAAAGTTCGCCAAAAGCACCGCTGAAGGTCATGTCGTCACTGACTTCCCATTTCCCTACGCTGTAGGTCGAACACTGGATTTGGAAACTTCCAGCGGAAAACACATTCAAGTCACCATCAAGCGCATCTGTTCTGTCACCGTGTCACCTGTCATGGAGGTAGAGTACAATCAACAAGACGGATGCAAGGCGGCTATCCTGAAACTATATGATCGGCGCCTTGGGGTTGCCCGAGAGGACCATCCATACAATTCACAGGCCGAAACTGCGTGGCGAGACTCTGTTCGGTCTGGATTGGCAAACAAGTTGCTAGACGATCTTCGACGTGATGAAGAAAATGAAATAAAAGCCCGCTTCCAACAGGCCTGTGACTCCGAGGGCAACTCCGAAGACGGCTCTGAGGACGACAGCGAACACGACGAGGACGAAGATGGAGAGAACGAAGTTGCAGAGAACGAGGTCCTGATTTATCACTATTCTCGAGAACAGTATGCCAACGAGGTCCGGGCGTACACCCAATTAGCCTCATTACAAGGCCAATGCGTACCGCGATTCCTTGAGGACATCGT
>JADHZA010000395.1:0-20429 GCA_018831705.1 Torrubiellomyces zombiae
TACTTCAATCTATGTAATTACCGGCCGGTGAGAGCAGGTGCCAAGGTGGTACTACCGCCTCAGTGTCAACTTCCGCAGCTCTTGCACAGTCGCTTCCTTGCTCTCTATTCCTTTACCTCCTTCGAGTGACCAGCTCTGCACTCACTTCCCCTTTTCCATGGCGCCGTGAGACGCGCGGGCATCGGGCGAATGGCAGGGAATCAGGGCACCAAAAGGCCAGGTCAGGCCAGCGCTGGCATCGTGTTTTCCTCGCCCCTTTGCCGTCCCGAGAACAGCTCCAGTCGCGTTGATGGTCGCGACGTGAGTCTTTCGCCTTCTTCTGACCCGCAGCGCCGCCAATCTTCCGAACGAGCACACGCAACAGCTGACTTCACCGAAATTGACGAAGACGAGAGCAACGATGACGGCCCCAGCCGTTTTGATTTGCATGGCGATGACGACGAAGACGGCGACAACAACGGGCCTGGTGGCAAGGCCTTGCCCATTCTTCCCCTGTTTTCCGCACAACATCTAGGTAATGAAAGCTGAGAGGGACCACGAATTGTCCTCGACCATTTTCGTGAGAAACATGGCTGATGTTTGAATATCATATTCGCAGACGCACTCCCAATCTACAGCATTACCCACTCGATTCGTATAATCGTTTGTGCCCGCACGGAGACGACGTTGACTTGGGACCAGTTGCGATCTCCCCAGGTATCGCAATTTCTTGTCAAACCCATGCAGCAGCAGATTCGGAATCAGCATTTTTCCCGCGCGACGTTATACGCTCTTATGGCCAATTGCCTGCAGTTTGTCAAAGAGGGCCAGCGATATGTTGCCAATGCGGGTACGAGCAATACCAGAGCAAAAGTCTGCGAGCTGCTCGCTTTGAAGCTGCTCAAGGAGTACTCGACAAGAGAGCTCATCGATGCCCTCGCCTATGACTTCTATCCTCTGCAAGGTCTCCCAGGCATCCAGTCAACCATGGCAAGGGATAAGGCGTACTCCGTGACGAGACAAGCCATGCCGGCGTCGCGAACCTCGACATTGGAGGTGGCAATCCGTGCTTCGGCAAAGCATTTTCTTGCACATCCTGTTGTGGTTCTGCAGCTGGAAGCTATATGGAATGGCGCCATTACCTTTTACTCCGCCGCAGATCGTCTGCATCGTGATGACCCGTCTAGTCACGATATGAATGGAAATGTGGCTAAGCCGGACTCTCGAACTCCATTGCTGGGCTCCTTGCCACCCAAGCCAGGTGATTTCCGTGGCCCTCCTGGAAGAAGAACCGTGAATCTCTATGATCCCCGGCAAGCTTCAATGCTCAAGTTATCTCGTCTTCGCGTGCCGCGTTACCGGTCGTTTCTATCAACAATCTCCCTGGCTGTTCTTATTGGTCTATTCCTCGCGGTGCTGGCACGGAGATCCGTTCAACTCACTGGGTTGGAATTGGTGTTCTGGTTCTGGAGCGCCGGTTTCATGCTTGACGAGCTTGTGGGCTTCAACGAACAAGGATTCGCCCTCTACATTATGAGCTTCTGGAACATCTTCGACTTGGGGATCCTCGTTCTTCTTATTGCATACTATTGCATGCGTGCGTATGGCGTCTTCTTGAACGATCCATATCATTGGAATGCTATGGCCTATGATGTGCTCGCTGCCAATGCGATATTACTGCTGCCGCGTATATTTAGCGTCCTGGATCACTATCAGTACTTCTCCCAACTGCTTATCGCTTTTCGCCTCATGGCCGTGGATCTCGCTGCCGTCTTTGCTTTGGTTCTCATTCTATGCAGCGGCTTTTTCGTCTTTTTCACATCGTCTCAGACCGCTAACGATGGAGGAGAGGTTGCTTATAAGATTTTTCAGATACTCATGGGCTTTACCCCCGCGGCCTGGGACGTGTAAGTGCGACGGCTCGGCCGTAGGAAACGTACAAAAGCTGACGATGACGTAGTTGGCCATCGTACAACTGGCTGGCCAGAATATTGATGATGGTTTTCCTCATAATTTGTCACTTCTTGGTAGTGTACGTGTCAACGATGGGCGGATAGCAATGTGAAATCGCTAACAGCTTTCCTCAGGACCATTCTCATCACTGTTCTGACTAACTCCTTCATGACAATTGCTTCCAATGCGACAGAGGAGCATCAGTGAGTGCTTGTTTGACCCCTTTGATGCACTTCCTTTTCGCTGACGTTCTTTTGAGGTTTTTATTTGCCATCAATACAATATCCATGGTAAAGAACGATGCTCTATTCTCATACATTGCGCCAAGCAACATATTTGCTTGGTTTCTCATGCCCCTGCGATACTGCATGCCCTTGAAACAGTTTGTCTGGCTGAACCGAACCATAATCAAGGTCACACACTTTCCAGTCTTGTTTCTCATCTTCCTGTACGAAAAATTCTGGCTGGCCCCATCGATGTTCGAGCCAACGGATTTGATTGAGAATACTGGCCGAGGTCGTGGTCGAGCGTTTTCTTTAGGGGACGCAGCCAATCGCAACGCCCTGTTCAACTCCAATAGTCGAGTTCGCGAGGAGTCCGTGTCGGGCTATCACAAGGATAGAGCACTAGAAGAGGTCTTTCGGCGAGTGCCTAATTCTTCAACCTTGCGAACACAGAAGAGGAACGAGAGACACAAAACATCGACGGCAATTCGCGATTGGATGGACCAAAATGACGAGGATGGGACGCCACTGACGACCTGGCCAACACTTGACAGCCGACTTGTGCCGGAGTACCATAGGAGGATGAGTCTGGGCTGGGGGGATCGTCCGTCACAACTTAGGCTGGTTTCTGACATGCGATCGACGGCGAGCGATCCTGCTGATTTGCTACCCAACCATGGCGTTCCTTCTCCGCTCTCGCGGGCCAGTCGATCAAAGATGTCCGCCGTAACTCCGGAATACAAGGACCATACGGATGCCGATGGTGACGATGAGTTCGTGACGAACGATGAGGATGAAGATGACGCGCTCACAAATGCGGGTCGCAGCCGCCAAATCACCACGCACGACGCTGAAGAAGAGAACGACTATTTCACAACGCCAATGACTGCTCGCTCTGCAAACCTGACCTCGATGCACGGTTCCTCAGCTAAAGACCCGGTTTCTACGCCACGCTACAGACCGTCGAAGCGTGGGCCGCATAGCCGCACGCTATCCACAAATACGATACTTTACAACCCAGAGGACGTTTCGCAGCAGCAAAAACCATCGCGTCTGTCTCCTAGACCACCGCAAGCATTCAAGCCCGCTTTAAAGAGTCCAGTTGGTGGCGTTCGATCGCCAGATCGTGCAGGCCGAAGAGGCTCGCCTCGAAGGACACCTCCGCTAGGCAGTTCAGTTCCTAGACCGATTTTGGCGCCACGTGGTATGACAGAAACAGGTGGCGTCAGCCGTTCTGCTCTTCTAAGCCTTGACCCCAGAGACAGGCTTCGTGGAACGCGACGGTTGTCATCGGTTGATTTCAGCGTCATGTCCGATAACATTGGAATCGACGACCATCACGGAGGACTTGCTGGAAGCTTCCAGACGCAGATGGCCATGGCCATGATGAAAGACAGCCGCATGCGCGCTGCCGGGGGTGTCGATGCCGCTGATCGCGATCGGATGGGAAGGCTTATCCTGGCTCGTATGAAAACTCTGGAAGAAAACTTTGCAGGTGTGATTCAGGAGATGCGGGATATGAAGAACTCCTCTACGACAACACCTTCGATGCGTAACTCGTCGGCGGACGAAGCAAGGGTTGGAGTCGGTGAGGGTGGCGGCATCGAAAGGAAAGGGAAGTTCAAGGGAGCCACAACACAAAAGAAGGTTAACTCCAGACGACCGGCCAGCCGCCGTAGTATGAAAGAGGGTAAAGTCGAGGTGTCCCCGCGGCAGGATATGAAGGGCAAGGGGAAAGAAGCAAGTTGGCCCAGCGGTGAAGACAGTGGATAAGTCAACAACATTCCGGAAAACAGCTTCATCTGGCGACCTAACTGGTGTGCATCTCACCTTGAGGCGGTATTACACGGCGCTTCGTTCTAATGGGAGGGCGAACCTCTTGTGCGGACCTTGAATGAGTTCATGACACGGCAGAATGTTGGGTCAAATTGCTCACAGACGCCAGGTCCCTCGATGGCTGCAGCAACGGTTTCTGGGCCCAGGGCATCACGGGAATCTCTTGCGTTGTGATACGGTACATGCTTCAACTTAGCATCGATGCTGCAGAGTATTCTCCCCGCTTCCACACACGCTTCGTCTGCGAAACTAGCCTCGATTTCAATATGGGAGCAATCTACCGCAACGCTAGGGGGGACGTCTACTATAATTGTACCACCTACAGAGCTCGGAAGGGTCGAGAGCGGACCAGAACGCCTGGTTGCAAGCGTCCCTCGAGAATGTGATCCTTCAGGGATTAACGTGAGACGGCTTTGGGAAGAGACCAATTCTGAGACGGTGACGCCAGGCCCAGAAGAGGCTCGTTGTGCGATCCGTAGTGGCACATACAGCTGCAACTTGGATGGGAGCACGACGTACATTCTCCCTAAGCGCTGAAATCAGGGAAAATATGGTGTTCCTGTACAAGTTTTTCGGATCACGAACCACGTGAAGATGTATCAGTCATTGTCAAACTTGCTTCTGTTGTGGATTCAGGTAGTGTCTTATGACTGAAGACGAAGACGGGACTTAATGCCATGAGACCAGTATTGGTAGAGCTAATACAAGACGTTGCGCTAATATGCGTCTGCATGATAAAGGACCTCTGGTTGCGAGTCGGTAATGATGACGCCATCTCTATGAATTGACTTCAGAGTGGAATCAGGTTCTCGATTCTCCGATTGGGTTGGCCCGGCCTCAAGACGTCCGACGGCGATACACTCGTGTTTGTCTATATGCCCAATCTTAAAGGCTCATGCCAGACCCGCCAGATTTGCGAGGTGAGAGGAACAAGTCTACGAAGCAAAACCCCTAAAACGAGGCCTCTACACAACTATCAATAAGACTTGCAAGACCATCACGGATATTTTGTCTTTTCGTGGAATGGGTTAATTCTCTCTATCGATTGTGAAGGTGTGTTGAAGTCATGCTTCATGTTGCCGCAGGAGCTTAGCTCAGCGGCGATGCCCCAGTATCTAGGATATATGTCCAACGAGAAACAAATCAAAGCCTTTATATGCCCCAACTCCATGCACCATCTGCTCTTCACCCCATGTTTAGCGTGTTCCCAGACCCTCTCGGATTTTCATCCTTGAAGTCATCCCACTCTCTCGCTTTATACGTCTCTCGGTCTACAGCATCCATATCGTCCTCGTCTAGCGCCGGTTTGGGCGGTTCTGCACCCCCCTCGAGAACATTGCCCTGCCTTCGCTCTTCCGCGAGGTACTCATCGATGGACATGGTGGGCAAATTGTGCCCCGGGCGGAAGACACCGCGAGCCAAGTCGGCGCGAGAACCGACGAGAGTGAATGGTTGTAAGGGCTTGCCTTGTTTGGAGAGGAGGGGTCCGCCTCGGCCGAGGGTGCGGCGCAGTGGCTGGTCGAGACGGAGGGTCGGATCGTGGACATCGGTTGAGGTTGGGGTGTTCATTCTTGAATCAGGTGGAGCTTGAGCAAGAAGAGGGAGTTCGCGGTTCAGGGATTCTATACCTTGAAACGTACAGTGTATGGCGTAGGTGACGTTGGTGAGATGCAGCTCTCGCACCAGCTCCTCATCTCCGTGGTCGAGGTATCGTGGATTCCTCCGCAGCGCTTCCATCTTCTCTTTGAGCTGCTTCTCTGCCTTGAAACTCGCCATCTTCGCGTCCCTCCTCGCTGCCATGTCGACTCCATTGACGCCCGCTACGTCGAATCCGTCCGTATTCTCTCTGTATCGCTCAAGGGCCCTATCATATGGGGGCACGATGAGTCCATACAGGTCCACCAGAGCCAGAAACCGCTCATACGCTGCGCGCGCTCTGCGCAACACTTCTAACCTATGAGCTGCGCTGCCTTGGTATGGCGTCCTTTGAACTACCTCTGCAATTCGGAACTCAACGAGCAGATAGGGCAGAGAGGAGGTGGCTACGTCTTCGATGCCTTCGTTGGGCGAGAAGAGGGACCCAGCGGCGGCTTGATTGATGACACGGGTGTAGAGATCGAGGACAAGGTCGACCGCGACGCCATAGTCTTTTGACGTTGCATCGGGTGACTCCTCAAGGGTTCGGCGTTTGGCTTCGGCCTGTTCGAAGATTGTGCGAAGGGATTGAGGTTCGTCCCCGCCGTCTGATGACAACATGACGGCGGAGGCGGGGTTGTCGGAAGGCTTGGCGAGGCTTTGCGTGGTAACGCTATCCTTCCGGCTAGTTCTTCGTATTTACGCAATGATTGCTTCGCCGGAGGTTCTCGTCTGGCGGCTGTTAAGTCGTCAAGAAGCACGTGAAGGTAGTGATGACCAAGGCTCCATTATCGTGACGTGCGCTCTGCAGTTCATCCAGCTTTATCGATAAGAGCAGTGTATGAAGCCATCTGCCACCTTCCGCTGCCGACTTGTAGGATAAGTCTCACCATCCTCATCAACCCGTGTATCCAACCATTTGGGGGCAAATGCGGCTTTATGTGGTGGCTCGGTCAAGCAACGAGGGACGATACAGATGCCGAAGCGCCAATGGGACGAGCTAATACCTGTTCCGACCAACATTGCTCGTGACAGCATTCGACCACCAGACCCCGTGCGTCCAGGTTTGACGACATGATCAGACACGACCAACCAGGCGCGCCTGTATGCTTTCCTGTTCTTCAAACAGCTGTGACTACCCGTGCTGCAAGCAATTAGCATGGGCGCACAAGCCTTTGGCCATCGTCTTCTGGAATCCTTTCGCTTGTGCTACCTCGGGCCGTTACTCTTGTGTTACCTGTTTCAACGTGCAGATTGAAGCCGCGCTAGATCTTACAACCCGGGGCAGCAGACGGGTGGACGGGCCAAAGACCTCTCCGAAGCGGTGGCTTGCAAGTCTGCACAAACCCACACAAGTCTGATGCTCAACTTCGACCGGACGTCCATTACATGTAGGTTCGAAGAATTGCATTGGCCGTCCCATCCACGTGGCGGCCTCAGGATGACTCCTGAGGCGAAGTTCACATCCACGGGCCTGACCGCATGAGCTTGAGCAGACTGCCTGTTCATGAGGGGCCCTATCTGTATTCGAGGCGCGCCCGTGGATTGTATCACCCTGGTTCTACGCCCGTTGGACAGCGTTGAGGTGGCAAACATGACGTGAGCCTTCGCTCTTCCTTCATCAACTGCCGTCAGATGGAACATGACAGTAGATCAACACGCATCAGCCAACAGAACCGAACTGGGCTCGAAATTTCTTTATTGATTACAGGAAAGTTCTTGGTCGTGCGAAAAGCACATCCGTTTCTTAACTCCTACGATCAAGGCCAACTCGAGAAACCTTGCTGTTGTACCAGGCCGGCGCCTCGGCAAAGACACATGGATGGTTGTTTCTCGGACAAATTTCTCACCTCGTGCTGTCCGAGCTTCCTCGTGTAACCCAAGGGGAGTCGAGTCATTGGCGGTAGACAAACCAGACATGAAGAAGCAAATGGGGGCCATCCACTTGATGTCCGGTTTTCCTACGAGGAGACGTGATTCTTTCCTTTTCCGGCCACGTCAAATCTGATATGACGCTGCAAGTGCATGGGTATCGCTTACAAAATGGATTGGTGAGTCCCGGAGCTTTTTTTTTGCTCGTGCCAATGGCTGGGAGGCTCTGGACGGCCAGCCAATGACGCGAATCAGCGCCGTGTTTGCTGACTCGAGCCCCAGAACAATGTAGGCCAGTGTAACATGCACAGGCTCCTGCGACAGCTTCGGAAGCCGAAATCGGGAGTTTGCAGCCCTTGCTAGGAATCAGACAACTTTTGCGCTTTCCGTGTCAGGGAAGGATACATGCGTCTGCCAGCGCATGCGGCGTCTTTTACGTTATTTGTGCTGCAACAAAAGTTTTATGAAGCAAAAGGGATTAATGCTTCACTTACCGCAGGTTTGGCGAACAAACTACTCAGCGTGTTTTCTTTTCCTGACCGTACCGTAAGTCGTGAACCAGGTGCACAGTTGAAAACAGGTCCTCTCACGCAGAGTGATACACTTGAGTGGTTGACCATGTTCAACCTCGGACTCCTCCTTGGACGAATTTGATATCGTTCATGGCATGAGTGAGTTACATGGTTCCTCAACAGCGCGTCATCTGCACGTTCCCGTGCCTGATTGTGGTCCCACCCCCTGACCAAATCTACAAACGACCGTCGATGTTTTGAATTTGTCTGCTTCGCGGCTTTGCAGAATCGAAAATCTGTCTTCTCAGTTCACTCTTGTGCTCCCAACTTGAGACGGGATTTAGGGATATCGCCTCGCTCAGTCTTACCATTTCCACGGCAAGATACTCAGACGTATCGAGTGTGTCCCCACGGCGAATTGCCATTTTTCTAGAATCACAAGCTATAGCAAATGTTTCGAAAAATACCCGAGTAGAGTTCATATCTGGATCACTACTTCGTTTATGTACCCATCTTACACCAAGACGCGAGAAGATTCAACAAAGCTGCGAGATATCTGACCTTCGGCAACGCTCACGAACACTCAAACGCTTCTATTCCCCGACCGGGTGTGCTTGCATCCGCACCGTATTCGAAGACTTGGCATGACCTTTGCAACTCTTGCCAGTGCTGCTGCTTTCATGTATTGAGTGTGAGGCTCCTGGATGGACCGTCACAACAATCGAGCTGTGACCGGGCGGGTCTCGCACAAACCATTCCTTCACTCGGCTCTTGGATTTGACGACAGCGGCCCGCGACGGGAGACCATTCGACCCAGATTTTGAAATTATTTGCCACTGGTTCGAACCTCTATTTCAACCTGTGTCTCGTCTCTTCCGTATATAATCATTCCCTTTATTTGCTTAACAGAGACAACGAAGGACACACCCTTCGCAGCTATCAGGCCAATTCGGTCTCAACTATCTCATGACCAAACCTTTGTCTCCCTCAAATCCAACATATTGTATGGAAGATGGGAGTCGAACAGCAGAATTGAACTCGCTCGCCCTAGCCCCTGCTCTAACTCCCAAACCAGATAGACCGTTTCAACTGAGACGTGCGCACTACAAACGCGTGGCAGCATTCCCATCGAGCTCTCAGAACCGTTACCGCCTGAGGCCTTCCCCAAAAGCCGTCTTGGTCACATCAGGCTTTGTCTTAAAGCCTGAGGTTCACGATGCTGCCACTCAAGTCACTCCTCAACCCCGTCCGCACCAAGGAACAGATGCAGTGCGAGCGTCAGTCGAGTCGGAAAGCCATGTACTCAACGCCTCTTCCTAGTAAGCGGAGTCAGATGAGCGGTGTTGAAAGTACACAGTCGACTAGAAAACAAATCGGTACGACTCCAGCCAAGACTCGCGTCTCAGAGGCAGCTTACGAAGTAAAATTTCCGCCATTTGAGCGTAATGATGAGACCGTCGTCCACGAAATATCCCGGTACAGGATCCGAACGTACGGGGAGATTTGGCGATGTCGTGAGCACATTCCGTACAACAGCTCCAAGAAAGACTTTTTTGCGAAAACTGGTCGAGGAGGCATGGAAGGTATGTGTCGTCTTGCACGCAACATGTTTAGTTCATTTATCTTTTACTGAACATGAATCACAGTATTCAGATATGATTTCACGGTGCCCGAAACAAGTCGCGTCTATACGGTCATGTGGGATTACAACACCGGTTTCGTACGCATGACGCCGTTTTTCAAGTGCTTAGGCTATGCCAAGGTAACGGACACCCTTTCCAAACCTCCTTGGACTATGTCCGCTAACGAGCTGTAGACAAAACCGTCGCAAATGCTTGACAAGAACCCGGGGTTGAGGGATCTTTGTACCAGCGTGACCGGGGGCGCTGTGCACGCTCAAGGTAGGGGACAATTACACCCGCCATCGCTTTGCTTCTTCCGCTGACTCCCTTTCCAGGATACTGGATGCCTTATACTTGCGCCAAGGCCATCTGCGCCACCTTTTGTTTCCGTATCGCCGGTGCTTTGATCCCCCTGTTTGGAGCGAGCTTCCCATCCGAATGTGCCAGACCAGACTCGTCATCGTTTGAGATCATGATAATTCATCAAGACCTCATCAACAGAGTTGCCAGCGCCTCCGGTGTCTCTCCCCAACCTTCCATACCACGGACGACATTGCCATTGGAAGAAAACTTGCCAAGCATATCGCGGGCGCAGACGACGGAGAGTCGTCGCAAGCTTTTGCCGCGCCAATTGGTTACGGACCGCCGGTGCTTGCATCTTCCTGCCATGGCATCGAACTTGAAGCGCATTGCCAATCGGGATTGCAGTCTTGGGAGGAATTCGGACTTGACAACGGCCAATGATGAGGAGTATAGACTGGGAAGGCAATCGTCAAGGGAATTAAGCATCCGCGCACTTTCTCAGAATACCGGCCAACAGGCTTTCGATCCACTCGCAGGGTCTCAGAAAAGATCATCCCCTTCATCCCAAAAGGAAGTCTCGGATGACTTTGGTTTCAAGCGACAGCGAGTGAGTCCTCCTCGGCTTCGCGGCCCCTTGGACAGAGATGCAAATGAGCTTTCCTTTGAAGGCGAAAGCGTCGCGGCACGGAGCAGATATGGACGTCAGGGGTACCAGAATCTCGTGTCTGAAGAGTCGATGAGGGGCACAAATGGCGCGAGGTCTGAATTCACGGCGGCCGCAACTCTGGTCAGCCTCCAGAGCAACAGGGGCAAACCGAGCGTGCAGCTCAATGTGGCTGCTTCAAAACCGAGCACTCGTTTCTCAGGTTTACTCGGGGAGTCGAAATCGAAGCAGAGCAGGAGAAGATCGTTGTGAGGTAATGTTGGATTCATGCCCGTGGGCATTGCAGTTTGCTTGAACACGTATGTTGGCATTGTCATTGTTGGCTCTCAGCGTCGGTCATATGTCCATCATGTTGTGTATCGCCGGTGTCTTCATTTTCCCGATCACAGCTTGCCAGTGAGCTCGTTGAATCAATGCTGTCATGACGATGTAACCTTGCCTTTCTCAGCCGCCCGCTGCGCCTTGAATTTGGCCGTCCACGTCTCGGCTTCGGTCGTGGGAACGACAAATATGCGCATCACCTGGTCCACTACCTCGACCTTGCCCGTAGCCAGCACCTTGAGCAACGAAACCTTCTTACCCATCTTGAGCAGCCCCCCCTCCCTGGTCTCGATATAACACGAAACGCGGTCGAGGGTATATTCCCGGCCTGTAGCATCGTCCCATGGCGGAGGTAGGATATAGCTCAGATGGTCTGCCAGGGTATCCGTCTCGACAAAGGCCTTGATAAAGTCAGACTCCAGACGTAACGGGTACAGCAGCACGGTAGGGAAGGCCAGAGCGCTATGGGGATCATCCTCGTCCGGCACGAGATGGATGCGGGCCTCGTCATCATTGCCGCCCAAATCGGGGGGCTGATCCGTCGTGCGGGTGGGAATATGTCTCGCCGCCAGAGCAGCGCGGAGCAATTTCTCACGATTCTTCTTCTGCGCCTGTCGCGCTTCTTCCTGCGCTCGATGGGCGGCTGCCTGCTCCATCGCGCGGGAAACGGTGTCGGCAAGAGCCCGCAGCGACGCATTGGATGCGTCGACAGCCAAACCCTGCGCACAGAGGGCAGACGCCTCGTCGAGACGGTGCACGGCGACGAGGGCGCGCGTCCCGCGATAGCACGCCTTGACATTATGCGGGTTGAGGTTGAGGGCTGCCAAGCAGTCCATCCAGCAGGAGCGGTAGTTGTGCAGAGCGAGATGACAAGCGGCGCGGTTCACGTAAAGGGATTCGAGGCATTTGAACTGCTGAGCAACTTCCTGCGCATCCTCGTCGTGGCCTTCCTGGGCACGCTTCTTCTCCTCGGCGACGAGGATAGCCACGCCGCGGGTATAAAACTCCTTGGCATCCTTCATCTGGCCGTCTTTGAAGCATTCGTTGCCTCTTTCTTTAAAGTCGACGCTATTTTCCAAAGGAGTTCCTTCGTAGTTGAGGGCCTGTAGCGCCGCAATGTCGTCATTGTCCTCGAGCTCCGTCATGAAGAGCGGCGACGTGTTGAGGTCGGCGAGGATATCGGCCGCCGACTTGCCGCTGTGTGCCGCGAGGCCTGGAGGAAGCGCGGGCCTGGTGGCATCGCTGACGGCTGGTTGTGATGATGCTTTTGGTGACGAAATATCTTGTGATGATTGTTGTTCTGGTGCTTCGGAGGCTTCTACTGTGGCCTTTTGCATCGGCTCGGTGATCTCTTGGATGTGCATCTTGGCGTCTTCTTCCCCCCACCCTCGCTCGTCTGGAGATTCTGTCCCGTTCCGACTGTACGGCACGCAAGAGCTTCGAATGGATGCGAGCGAATATGTTGTAGTTCCTTGACTCTTTTCTCCGATACTTCTTGTCTAGCTGTGATTTCTGCAATTGATGAAGAACAGTGAGTGTGTTTATTCGACAGCGGCTGGTTGTGCTTGGCGATAACGATGATAAGAAAAATGTTTCACGACCTGCCGACTGATATTAGTACGTCATCCCCGTTTCCGCCCCCAGCGATCCACCACGGGCTCTCCAACGCAACGGACCATCGCTTACTAGTATTGTCTCCTCGATGAGTTTCTTACATGCTTCTGATATACGGCGCAGACGGACAAGTCATCACAGCACGCGAGAATCATTCTATAATGTATACTAATTTATTTCATCCCCAAACCGCCTTCTATGTAAACTATCTGCCTCGGTATATTAGGAGGCCAGAAAATGTACAGAAAGTAAGAATACACTTTTTCCCTTTTTGAAACGCCTTGGAACGCCGGCCAATGCTCCCGTCTTTCATGCGTCATGATCCCGAGGGTATATTCCAAACCATGCATATGCGAGACGCCACAGACAGGCCAGAGGAACATTGTAAATGCTTCATAAACAGTCAACTTCGTCTCGCCTTCATCTCCTTCAATCGATTGCCTCCGCGGGTGGCGAGTGGGAATCATCGCCTGTATTCTGGTCACTCCAAGGAGTGCCAAGTGAGTTAGGTGTCATCATGGGCGTCATTCGAGCCCAGTCATCAAAAACAGATGTCTCATCTTCATGCGCTGTGCTTTCAAGCATCTTCAACCGCGTGCACGGCTCAAGCAGCACGACCCTCTGAAACTTCAGACGGACCTGCAGCGTAGCTCTGAGGCTTTGTTTGGGCCTCGGCATATTCTTCGCATCTTTCAATATTGCGCTCGCGGGGAACAGAGAAGCACTGTACAGACCCGATTACGGCGACGAGTGCGCTCCCGTACCAAGCTAGAGCTGTGCAGTTCATTTTACTGCCAAACGTGTACAGGTAACCTGCGACCGGGGGAGCCACCATGCGGCAGGCAGCACCAGCGCTTGCCGCCAGCCCGTTGACTTTGCCCAGCGCATTCGACGAAGGGGTAGCTTCCTTGATAAGGATGAGGAGGAGGGGGTAGAGGGTGATGGAAAGCATGTTTCGGATAGTGAGGCAGAGGTAGATGGCAGGGAAGACGAGGGAGCTGGGGACGAGGAGTAGCATGGGGACGACGGCGTAAACAACTGGGTGCAAAACCGCAACAAAGAGAAAGAGTTTGTACACACCGACCCTTTCTGCCGCGAGCGGGAAGACGACGGCCTGTACAAACAGAGCGATGACTCCGTTGACAGCCATGATCATGCCCACGTCGCGCAGCGAGAGTCCCAAGCCGCCAGAAGTGTTGAACACGCCCGAACCGACAATCGTGGCGCGATCGTCTTCGAAAAAGATGGGCATGAGGTGATCGTACGTCATCGAGTGATAGGTGAAGATGGACAGGGCGATGATGAAGCCCACGACGCGTTTGTTCCAAATCTTGGTGGCCAGTCCGTACTTCTCCAACATGGACATTTCCGCCTCATGACCGTCGCAGTATTCGCTGTTGGCTTCACGCAAAGTGCCGTACGTTTCAGCTCGCAAATCTACCGCGGGCCGCTTCATGGCATCTGACGTCTCGATCAGCGGGGTCTCTTCCGAGACGTACGTGTCTGCCGGCAGGAGAGCTCGGGGTTGCATCTCTGGGTGAGTCTCCTCGAGGAGGAAAAACCCCAAGACAATGCTAATCAACAGTAGCGCAGCGCACATGAGGTTGGGAAGAAGGTACGGAAAGCGCTCAAAAACGCCACCTTGAGGGAAAGCGTTGGGCCATGAAGAATGCGGGTCGGCAAGGGTGCCGCCGATGCAAGGTCCGATGATGGTCCCAATGCTCCAGACGAAAGGCATGACGGCAAATGCTCGCGCTGGAGGATGTCAGTACAAAGCATTTGGAAAACAAGGTGAACATGGGGAGTTTGGTTTCTACTAATACGTACGTTCATGCTCAGGCCTCGTCACCAGCTCGCCAACCATGGTTTGGATGACGCCGATGTTGCCGTTGAGAAGACCACCTATGGCTCTTCCGAGTAAAGCGATCCAAATGTTGGAGGCGAAGCCTACCATGACCATGCTGAACATGGTGCCCACGCATCCCAACATCAAGACAGGCTTTCGGCCAACTCGATCCGAGAGGCCCCCCCAGTACATGCCCATGAGGGCCTCGGCCAGGGAGAAGGAGGAGATGAGAAGGCCGGAGTAGAACGAGGCATCTTCTTCTTTGCCGATCTGAAATTTTTTGACAAGAGCCCAGGCGTAGGGGAATATAGACGTGAGAGCAATGGGTTCGGCCAGACGGACAATTGCTGGAGGCCGATGTCAGAATGGCGTAAGTAGGTAGTCGAGGGAGGCCTTGGCAACTTACCGAGGAGGAATAGTTGAAGGGTTGGAAAGTCGTCGGGGTTGCGAGAACGGACCTGCTTCGTTAGGGTCATAGCTTCTCCGCTTGATGAACGCTTACGGCAACAGACACAGGCACAGTGTTGTGAAGCTGGTGCGTGTGTCTGCGTGCGCGGGAGGGCCGAAGTTGGTGAGGTGGCGAGACGACTGTTCCTTCTTTGCAGCAAAGCAGAGTGAACTTCTTTTCGAGCTCTGAGCAGTTTTTGATTCAAAAGAGAGCCACAAGATCTCAGGTAAGTTGAGTTTGTCGGCAAAAAGCTAGGTGGTGATGGTTGAGGAAGAGAAATGGAAGGAGGGAGGGGATTAGAGTTGTCGAGATGGGGAATACGAGCCCTTTATTTCTAGGACGACCGAAGAGGTGGGATGGCACTAACAGCTTGGCATGTGTCGAGGACAGCAAGGTCCCGAACGCATCGATAGATGAAAAGATGCAATTAAGACAAAAGGTCGGAAACGAGGTGCATGTGGCAAGTGGGGCTCCGGATAGCGAGAACAGGCACTCCCGTTGCAGTGGAAGTGGACCTGGACAATGCGCACAATCGCGGCTACAAGCATACCTTGCATACGTGGCTTGCATATGTACATACATACCTTAACGTAACATGCGCACGCACACCACAGCCGTCCCCGTTGACCATGTCTCACTTGGCCAGTCTCCACGTCAAAACCGTATGTCTCACCTCCCTGTGTGGCCGAACGCGACAGGCGAACCAAGATTCCAAGACATTGCAGAAAAGACGCCAAGATGACTTCCGCATCCATGCGCAGCAGCAGTTTGAGCAGGAATGCTACCCTCGTCGTGCAGAGCTCGTCTGTATCGTCACCCCCTCCTTCACGGATAGCACGTGCGTCGTCCTGAACTTTATTCCCACATTCTTAGCTGCCCGTCATTCCCATAGCAGTCACAGCTTGGCGTCTATGCTGCCTTTTGCTATTTGTTTTTTTTTTCGAGATCTTTCACGGCTTTAACGCCTACTTTCTGGAAGAGCTTCTTAGCGAACTCGGACGGCATATGGCAAGCAGGTTGTGGTCGAGGGGCAGAGTATGGGCGCTTCCGCTCCAGATTTATGTGCATGCTTGTAATCTCCTTCTAGAAATACGAGAAGGAAAAATGGTTTTAATGTTACTCATTGACCTGGAAGTTTGTCTTGGTCCACCAGCTGCCAATTCACTGGTCAATCCATTGCAAACGTGTTCGAATGCTCCTAGCTGGCGGCCTCCACTCCGTTTGCTTCACTCCCACCTATCTCTTTCACTCGATGCGTTTGAGATTGCTTTGCAACGCCACGCCATTACTTCTCTTCTTTCATATTCTTTTGCAAATTCCACACTTCTCTCAAGCTCGTTCCAGTTAGTTCCGCCACCAACTAGGCGATCGACTCGTTTATGCATCTCTCTTCCCTTCTACCTGCTCCCTGGGTGTCACTAAATACTCAGAAGTCCTGCTATTTGCAGCAAAATGTGACAATTCCTAGATCAGCACCGCAGTCAGTGCACCAAGCAGTACACCAAGCAGTACACCAAGCAGCACATCAAGCATGGCACCAAGCGGTGCACCAAGCAGTGCACCAGGCAGGGCACCAGGCAGGGCACCAAGCAGTACATCAAGCAGTGCACCACGCAATGCACCCGGCAGTGCATGGCTGCCCGCTATCTTAGCCACCACGTACATAAGAAGTGCGTGCAAATAGCAGGACTCATACTCAGCGGCTCGGTCCTCGTCGGCCACCTCTCCTTTCCTCCCTCCAAAAAGGGGAAATGGCGCCACAGGAGCGACTTCGGGAGAAGTACGATCCCGACGGGTTCAAGAAACTAGTAGTTGAGCAGGAAAGAACCATACCACTCTCAAAGGAGAATTGGAAGGAAATTGAAGGCCTCATTCAAGAGTTCGAAGACTTCCATTCGAGCTCCTGTGTCTCGGTTCTTCATCTTGACACTGAGGACATTGCCAAAGAAGTCCCCTACATGCCTCATCCTTTACGATCGGCATCGCGAGAAAACCCCAATGCCGGGTCCTTCCCAATGATGCGACTAGGCGGGGAGTTGATGGATCTTCACTCGTTCCTTGAAGGCGACGAGTTCAATAACCATATAGTAAGCTCTCTTCTGAAGTCTGATGAAATTTTAGGACAGTATATATTAATACAGGATTTCCTTTTATGCAGAGCCGCCTGACAGATATCAAAATGAAGACAAAGACTCTACACGGACTCCGACAGGCTCTAAGGCCCTGGCAGAAGACTGGTAGCGAAAAACTGAAGCTTCTGGCGAACTCCAGCTTCCAAGGAGGCCTCCTAGGCAATTCCGTAAGCCTTGGGAAGTCATCTACACGCATTTCTTATGTCAACAGCCTCGCCAGTAGCTAAGGCAGCGGGCAGCCAGCGAAGGCCACGGGTAACCAGCGAGAACAATGGGCAGCCAGCGAAGGCAGCAAGTAGCCAGCAAAGGTGATAAGCAGCTAGCAAAGGCAACAGGTAGCCAGCAAAAACAATGAGCAGCTAGCGAAAGCAATCGGCAACTAGCAAAAGCAGCAAGTAGCAAGCGAAAGCAACAAGCAGCCACAACTTTCTTATCAAAAGATATCAAGAGTTGCTTGAGAAACTACATTTTGCTATGACGTGGAGGCCATTGGACCACAAAAATCCGGTTAAATCTTTGAGGAGACGATACCCAAGAAGTTCAAAAACTCTTGTCTTGACTCAAAGCTCTATGACTCTTGGAACAAGAACATTTCTGTCTTGATCCTTGACGAGTCACACGAAGCCAAGAAGGAAAGAAACCCAACTGAATGAGGCGGTCAAATCACTCAAGTACCATCATATATTTCTTCTCACGGGTACACCAATGCCCAACTCGTGGCGCGATATTTATGATCAGATCAGACTCCTTCCGTCTGGAGGCTTATTCGACAACATGCAGCATTTTGAGCATGTATTCGGCCGAGGCAATCGGTTAGCCGAACGACATCCAATGGAACTTGCTCCGAAATCTCGTGCAGGGTTTAATGATACAACGCCCAAAGTCGGTGTTGGGGCTGTCAGACATCAAGCACGTTAGTATTCCGGTCGATCTTGGCAAGAATCGTTTCGAAGTCCTGATTATCGATGATTACATGTCCCTAGCTCGATATCATCTGGATCGTAGGTACGGAGACGCTGATGATCGAGTTCAAAAGGCAGGCTTTACAAAAGCCATGCAAGCATTCGCAATCGTCCAGAAGGTAGCTCTTAATAGCCCGATCTGGTGAAGCTGCAGTTCATCGTGGCGGAGTTGCTGCACTCTGTATGTACATGCGCCACTTGCTAATAATGCCCCTCCCACCTTTGCAGCTTTCCAAGGGCGGAGTAATAGCGGCAAACTCTTTTACATGCATAAGATCATCAGCCGACATGAGCGGCCACTGCCTAGATGCATACAGTACGGTATCTTGTTGTGAAATTTTGTTTTCCTCACTACCAGGATATCTTTTATATGCGAGTAATCGTGGCAAATCCCCTCTTTTCCATGGGGGCCATCCTCGAATTGCCTGTGGACGAGGCACTGGTCCGTCCTCGGTTTCCTCTACGGACTGACTCCGCACGCCGATCTGCTCCTCTTTCGCCTTGTTGCAGCTCCCGCCTGGCAAATGCAACGCGCATTTCACACGCACACACCAATAGACGATAGCTCGAATATCGATATGTCACATTCCCCTCCTCGACTTGCCTCTCGTCGGCTCTCGTTGTAAGCACAGCTTTTGGTGATTCTGGCAGCCACCAGAGTGATACTTGGTGCGCTGAAATGAGCAGTCATCATGTATGTGCTTGTAATGGATGGTTGGCAAATGTCGATTGCGTTGCCGGAACTTCTGCCTGGCCCGTCCGTCCTTGTTTCCTGCTCCGGCAGGACGGCTTGTCCGTATGAATTGTGACCCCCACGGCCCCCCGAGGCTTCTCGAGGTTACACCGTAATGGCAAGATAGCTTCCTGCTGGTCCTGTACCGCATGCATGCAAAGTCTAGCACGCGTCGTAATCACGAAATTAGACGGAATCCAGAATCGAGCAGAGTTGCTGAGGAGGAAGCGCCTAAACGTCCTCCCGACGCACTCCGCACGAGCATACCCCTTCGGTAACGGGACAGCCATCCATGCATGTCGACCAGAGCTGCCACCGTCACACCACTTCAGGAGGAGGGGAGCGCGCAGACGGACGATGCTACGTTCATACATACAAGTATTAATACGGTGCTCCTACACAAAAGTCGAATTGCCCCTCCTCCGTCATCGCAATTGCAAAGGCCATGGTTTTTGTGTCATTGCGCCTAGTCACGTAGTGTCCACTCGATGTGATTCACCGGAGGATGCTTCTAACGGGCGTGGCGCCACCAATTACTCGTACGTGCATACAAAGATGCTAATAGCAGGGCCCGTGCCTTAGCTCCCGGGTGGGACCAGAACGTCCTTCGTCCCACTTCGGGCTTCTTCCTTGATCAAGTTTGTTGGTCGGCATCCAAGACGGCGCATGTAACCTCGCCGTAGGCAGATGGATATAAGCACTGTACGGAGCGCTTTGATGCACATGCACTGTCCTTATCACATCTTCAACCTCGCAGGATGGACGTGCGGGCGGTTAGTGCGCCGTCGTACATATTCGTGATGGTTCTGGGCACATCCTTATCTGCGCAAATCAACGAATAGGGCTTAGCAAGCATGGAGGGTGGCAATTGCAACTGAATACAGGTCCTAATCGGCTTCTGCGTGGCTAGCGGGACAGTTCATGCAAGATGGAACCGACCCAGGCGTAGCGGAAGATGGTCTCGATCATGTGCCGTGGTGGTCTGCTTCGTTGTGCTTGCAGACGATGTCTGCTGTCTACTTGAAGCACGCGGTCTGTTGGCCAAGCATGAAAACCCGTGGATTCGAATGCAGAATATGTTTCTGAAACATTATCCGCCAAAGTCGCCAACAGTTGGTTCTCCGGTAGTATCGAGGTAAGTCGACCTGTACGCTCTAACAATGTACAAACAAGCCACCTGCTACCGCGGCTCAGAGGGCTCGCTGCCTGCAACGATTCATTACCATCGGCTATGAGCACAGGGCATCAAGATGAAACCAGAATCATACCCATCTCGACAGTGAAGCACACATACCCTGAACAACACCGGGCGCCGCGCCATGTATGCTAATCCACTCCCATCTCTCTCAACGTCCGTCTATAGCCCTCAGCCTCCTCCTTCATCTCAGCCTCCGTCCTCGCCACCCTGGCCTCATCCTCGATCTCGGGCATACCGCCACCGGGTACGGGCCGAGTCTCAACCGCCTGTCTTTGATCCCACAACGCACCGCCCACATTTCCCTCCTCTCCTGCCATACGCTCGTACACGTTGACGGACGGGCTCTCCTCTCGCGGCCGCGGCATCACATGGACATGGACATGCGGCACCGTCTGGCCCGATTCGGGCCCATCTTGCACCGCGACGGTGAAGCTTCCTTGGTCCGGCGCGGAAAAGTGCGTGCGCGCAAGGAGGCGCTGCGTCAGCTGCACCGTGGAGAAGAGGTCGGCTATCTCGGCGGGCGAGAGGTCGGGGAGGCGTTTGTGAGGATGGAGCGGGCAGACGAGGATGTGGCC
>JADHZA010000396.1:0-20367 GCA_018831705.1 Torrubiellomyces zombiae
ATCTCGCTGCTATCGTTCATGAACGACAGAAACTTGATCGCTTACCCTGTCGACCCACCCACTATACCGCCGCTGCCTGCCACCCGTCGGTAGTTATTTATAATTACCCGGCCCTCATTCCGGTCATGGGTGTCACAATAAGGAGACGCTAGCCCGTCTTGAACAGTGACGATCGGAGTCGCAACGAAGCTTCAGTTCGCGGTTGAGCTTTTACGCGTACCGTGACCCGCTGCGCCTGGCCAAAAATAGGAGATTCACGTTGCAGATCATATTATAACTTCACGCTGTTGACCCACTGGGCGTCCTGCATTAACACGTGTTTTGATAAACGAGTGCTCCACAGACCACATGGCGTGCATCCTTTCTTGCCTTCGGCCAACATGATTTTCATATCGGCGACTAACAGCCGCCAATATACGCCGACAGATGTCGCACGTGTAGCTATTCTTGACGCCCAAAATGCCCCGGTCTTCAAGCGCCATTACTGGCACAGGCCGGCAGCACCAACAATCTATCTGCCTGCTGCCCTTGATCCTCTGAAATACTTGTATTTGACATGGCCTGTTGTGCTCTTATCGTTTTCACAAAGTTGGTTCCTCATACATGTTTGAAACAAGACACAGGCCCCCCCCCCCTATCCTGGGAACGATCATATTATGTGACGGACCTTCATTCGATAGCAGATTTTTCTTTTCAGAAGAACTCGGGGGCATGTCGGCTGGTTTTTCGAAGAGACTACATCGATCGGCAAACGTCAGGGCTACATGACCTGAATATATTCCACAGCAGCCTCGTGGAGTGTATTACAGCAGATACATGTTTCCAGTATATTTGTGGGTTCGATGAGCATCCACCAACATCAATGACAGCTTGGGGGGCTTTGGAGGATTGATTGCCTCGTGGTCGAGCGGGGACGTTTCAGAGTACCGCTGATGGTTGGTTTCTAGATTTCTCTGACATACACCGTGCATTTTGTCGAAGACCAAGCGGATTGCTGTTTGGTCGCGTACATGTGGTCACGCAAAGAAATAGATGTAAGGATCAGGCAGAAGAGATGGGACATCATTCGTGGTAAGCTTGTTGAAAACAGATGAAGGAATCAGGCAGAAGAGATTGACATGATTTGTAGTTGTGTTCAAAAAGTATATAAAGTAAAACAGTCACTCTGCTCATTTTATCTCTCTTTTCTTTGGAGCATGAACAAGAATCTGCACAAGCTCAAGCACAAGCATAACACGTTATTCTACGAGGCATTTCACTTCGCAAACCATCAACATGAAATACCTTCATCTCGCCATTGGCCTCAGTCTGGTCGGGACTGCATTGGGAGACGTCTACTCAGGGGTACGTAGGGTCCATGACAGGTGGAAACACCTGCAGGTCCAGTCTCGCATGGGTCACTTTCAAGAAGCAGGCCGCTGATACTTCGGACCACAGAGATGCCAAGAGGTGGCTGAGGATCCTGTGCGGCCCCAGGGATACCGAGATGTAGCTCCCAATCCTGTACAGCGCCGGGGCACCCCCAAAAAGAAACTCAAATGTGTTATTAGCGCATTGGTAACCGATGACGGCGCGGAACAAGGGCTACAGGAATCCTTTTCCAAGGACTGCGCAAGAGGGCACGAGGTAAGTCATCTCAGGGCAACTACATGCAAGGATCAACTACGTGCTAACGAGTTCATACGCGTAAAGTGCTCGAGGTCGAAGGCTCTCTGTTACTATGGTGCTTTGACAGACCTTGGAGACCGTGCCATGTGCAGCAACTTCAAGGGCGCCGTCGACGATCTGCATAAGTTGCATGCGAAATGGATTAAGAATACCGGGCGCCAAGACAAAAGGAAAGGAATGACTGATGAAGAGAAAGAAGCCTTCAACAAGCATGCAGCCAAATTGAGGCAGGACAAGACGGACGCAATGACACCCGAAGAACGTGAACGGTACCGGAAGAGACAAAACGAGAAGCACAGAGATTGGTTAGCAGGACTGAGCAAAGAAGCAAAAAAGAAACATAACGAAGGTAAGTATGCAAGCGACCGCAGAATGAGAGAGAAAGAATGCGCTCAAGCAGACAAAGACCTGGCCGACAAGAATCGGGAGCTCATAGCCGCAAGAAAGGGTAAACAGAGGGAAGAATACACCGGTTTCAACCCAGAAGCGGGGAGAAAGGACGACGGGGATCAGTGGAGAGCCTTGCAGCGAGCTGATGATCAGAGGAAAGCCAGAGAGGAGGCTCGGAATAAGCAACCGAGCCCGGAGGGTTCACGAGATCCGCATGACACCAACGATTACTGGGCCAGCCGATTTGGGGCCCTCAATCAGTAGACACATCAAAGGAGGTTCAGAATCGTGAGTCAGTGGGAAAGCAAAGCAGAGGCTATCACGATGAAAAGGAACAACAAATCCGGAGATGGGAGAAGGTGTGTGCCGGATTGTCAGCTAGGAAAAGGCAGGTTCGCAAAGAAAAATGACTCTACGTGCCAATAGCAAAACTCGCAAGAATGGTGGAATTTGTCCAAGGGTACTCCGTAAATGACTTTGGTTCATTTGGTATAAGTCTTGTGATACGACATCTTGGACTCCTTGAGACGTAGGTTAAAGGTGTGGTAGATTATCACGCTTATGTCAGCCACTACTACTTTGCCTAAGATAGACTCTCAGCGCCCGCGTGGAACTACTTGTACCTTTCGGGGCGATCGTGTTATTACCATGCACTAGGTACTAGTACTTTTAGTATCAGGTACGCACCCAATCGGTACTTTGGCAAGTACTTGCACAACTAGTAGTGCCCGGTAATTACCTTACGTAGGTGACTAAAATATCTCCCCCTAATTCCTAACGCTTGAGCTCTTGCCGGACCACGTTTCCGCAAACACAACCCTCGCCTGGGCTTGACTTTCGACCCCAAGTGGTCGACATTTACTGTTACGGAGAGTGACGGCATCGAATCGCACAGCGTGTTGGAAATGTCAGCTCCTGCGAAGCCGCGGCCCCGTTGTACAGCTCGCAATGCTGCTTCAAGAATGCAACACCGGAATCGCCCGGTGACAATTGCTCTGGATCCTATCTCGTTGATCATCTCAGAGTGTATCGCCATCACCTCGGCAATACACAAGCATTCACGATCGCAGCATTCATCAGTATCCGCCATCCTCGGATGGAGCCCGAACCCTGTTCACCTGGAACCACCGAGCTCGGTTCTGAAGCGTCGGAATCAGGTTTCCCCATCCAACACAGGGACGGAATCTCTGGAAGCTGGCAATGGTGGCCATCGATGGAACACGCGCAACCAGCGAGGGAAATGGTTGCGAGGCGATCCCATGCTCGAGGCATTTGGCAAGTTGCGCCACGAAATAGCTGCTGTCACAGGTTAGTCGCATCGGATCGTCAATCTACCTTTCGGCTTCTCGTCTTTTATGCTGATGGCAGGTTAAAGACATTCAGACGTTCGACGCCCCTTCACTGTTGGCACCTTTCCTTTTGGTCATTCAAACCAAGGGAACTGTTGCCCCGATCACTATCCTATCCCTGGGGGCTCTTCGCAAATTTCTGGCCTATGGCTTTATAAGCACCGACTCGCCCCGGTTCGCATTAGCCATGCAGTCTCTCTCCGCAGCAGTCACTCACTGTCAATTCGACGTCAGCGATCCATCTCAAGGAGAAGTTGTTCTTCTCATGGTATTGAATCTCATGGAGGATATGATGTCTCGACCAGGTGGTGAAATTTTGAGCGATGAAAGTGTCTGCGATATGATGGGACGCGGTTTGGCCATCTGTTCTCAGCCGCGATTCTCCCCTGTCCTACGAAGAACCGCCGAAGCCACCTTGGTAAAGATGTGTCAGGTCATATTCGAAGATATCACACACCTAGAGGATGAGGCCTGCGAGGAAGATTACAAGCCCGACATCAAGCTAAGGCAGGACCTGCCTAGTCCAGAACCTTTTCAACCCTCGTGCTCTGATGAAAACGTTGATAACGAACGAGAACCGCGTAAGTCTAGCGACGAATCCAGAGATTCACCCCGAGCAGACGAGAGGTTTCAAGACGTTGTCTCCGCATCGCTTCCGGTAGCGCCATCGATGGAAACCACAGATCTGAATGAGAAAAAAGGCATAGACCTCACACCACATTCTCTTCCGTCTGTGCGAGAGCTGTTTCGAGTTCTGGTCAATTTCCTGGATCCAAACGACCGCCAACATACGGATACCATGCGTGTCATGGCGATGCGAATACTGCATGTGGCACTGGAAGTCTCAGGGCCATTCATTGCGAGGTGCCCTGCTCTGGCGGCCATAGCAGAAAACCGGCTATGCTGTTTCCTCTTCCAGCTGGTTCGATCCGACAACATGGCTGTTCTTCAAGAGGCTCTGACTGTTACGGGCACCCTTCTGGCGACCTGCCGAGGCATTCTCAAACTGCAACAGGAGCTGTTCTTGTCTTACTTGGTGGCTTGTCTGCACCCGTCCGTCCAAATTCCCCGCGAAGCAAATATTGATCCGGCTCTCTACTCTGGAATTCCGGAAACACCTAAGCTGGTAAAGCCTCCAGTATCACAGCCCAGCAGTGGACGCGCCACCCCCGTTTCCGTCAAAGATAGGCAAAAGCTAGGCTTGGAAGGTGGTATTCGCAAACCAGATGCACGACAGGCAATGGTGGAAGCTCTGGGAGTCCTCTCAAGAATGCCAACATTTATAACTGAGTTATTTGTCAATTACGACTGCGACCCAGACAGAACTGATCTTTGTGAAGATCTCATTGGTTTGTTGTCGAGGAACGCGCTGCCTGATTCTGCAACGTGGAGCACAACAAATGTTCCTCCATTGTGTCTGGACGCTTTGTTGCGGTACACTCAGTTCTTGGCCGCGCGGCTACAGGACGAGCCGGTACGAGAAGGGTATCCTGATCCCTCGCAACTACGGGAACGCAGGCGGAAAAAGTCTTTGATCGTGAAAGGAACCGATAAATTTAATGAGAATCCAGGGCTAGGGCTAGCTTACCTGGAATCCCACGGAATACTTCGAGATGCGAAGGACCCAACTGAAATTGCACTTCTTCTGAAGAGCACTTCCCGTATCTCGAAATCGGTATTGGGGGAATTCCTCTCAAAACGAGGAAACGAGGAAATTCTGAAGGCATTCATGGGCTTGCTGGACTTCACAGGCAAGCGCATCGACGAAGCGCTACGGCTTCTCCTTGGCACGTTTCGGCTGCCAGGAGAGGCCCCGCTGATTGCGTCCATTGTAGAATCCTTCTCCGAGAGATACTGTACGAACAACACCACCGACGAGGTCGAGAATCAGGATGGAGTCTTGATCATGAGTTACGCCATCATACTACTCAACACAGATCAACACAATCCTAACCTGAAGCCTCACAAAAGAATGACACTCCACGATTTCACTCGCAATCTACGTGGGCAGAATAATGGCAAGGATTTTAGGGCGGAGTATCTAAAGATGATCTTCGACTCCATCAAGTCCAATGAAATCATTTTGCCAGACGAACATGATAATAAGCATGCTTTCGACCACGCCTGGAGAGAGCTTCTCATTCAAGCAGAGCCTGCAGGTCCGCTCCTCAAGTGCAACACTAACATATATGATGCCGACATGTTCAACGCTTCGTGGAAGCCTATCGTGTCAACGCTCTCATATGTCTTCATGTCAGCCACGGATGACATTGTCTTCGCCAGGATCGTCACAGGCTTCGACGAGTGCGCTCGGATAGCGGCGAGATACGGCAATACCGAGGCTCTTGATGAAATCGTGCATTGCCTCAGCTTCATGACGATGCTGGCCACAACTACACCCGCAAATACCTCTCTCAACACCGAGGTGCAAGTAGGCGAAGATAAGGTGATGGTCAGCGAGCTAGCAGTCAAGCTTGGGCGTGATTTTCGCGCACAACTCGCGACACTCACTCTTTTTAGAATTGTGGCGGGCAGAGAAGCTCTCATTCGGCGAAGCTGGACATTTGTAAGTTCTCGGCGAGGCATTGTCTTGAATTAATGCTGAAGGCAAACATAGGTCGCTCGGATCTGGACAAATTTGTTCGTCAACTCGCTTGGCCCGTCCTTGAACTCGGCCTGTGATTCTGCGTTGCCAATACATCCGATTCCTTTGCAGGTGCCGTCACAGATGGTAGAAAAAGATGCGAGAACTACAGATATTGGATTTCTAAGTGCATTCACGTCATACATATCCAGCTATGCGGCCGATGACCCCCCCGAACCCTCCGAGGAAGAGCTTGAGAGTGCTTTGTGTGCAGTGGATTGCTTGAAATCTTGCAATCTTGACCATTCATTGGACCAAATGTTGTAAGTTGAGCAAATTACGCGACACTTACTATTCCTGTATGTCTTGACTCACGATGATAGCGCCCTCGCACCTCCCGCAGCCGCCTCGCTGATGCAGGCTCTCCTCGACCAACTACCCGAATCGGAACCTTCAGCTCTGATTGGTATCAAGCATGGAAGTGCTTCACCCCTTTCGACAGATGTTCGATTAGTGCCAGCCTCAATAGCAAGATATGATCCAAGCGTGGTATACGTACTGGAGTTTTGCACAATTCTTGCTACGCGCAATCCGGAATCATTGGAGACAATGGCGAAACCTGTCTTTGATAGTCTTCAGAGGGTTCTGCGCGACTCTGCTCAGTGGCACCCAACCACGTTCTCTCGAGCTGTGTTCTATGCTCTGTTCATACTGAAGAGCAGCTACGTGAGTTTGTCGACTGGACCTGCTTCTACAGACACTGATGGATCTAAGCGTTATGACTTTGCCAACGTGCCCGTTCTGCTTCATACCATTGCCAGTCTTCAGAAAGACAAGCTGTTCCAGACTCATGATGCCATATTGCAAGGCCTGTCGCTCTGTACGGAGAAGCCCGGTTCGTTGAGAAGCGAGATCATGACGTCCCCGGATTTCTGGCATATTCTTCGGTTGCTCGCGGAGAGTCCTGCGGCCGCAGACATGGTCCTCGATATGCTCGTAAAGGGCACGGCAGGGACGCCACCGGCGATCATGGCGGAAAATTACGACGCAGCAGTGTCTTTATTAAGCTACTTCGCGTCATCGGTCACACCTCTGGGCCAACCTGGTTTGAGCAGTCTAAAACAGCCGAACAAATCCATTCAGCAGGGTGAATCTGCACAGAGGTATGTATGGCCCTACGGCCCGCTAGGTATCTTGAAACGCGAACCCTGCAGCTCGTGACTGCAGAGACGGTGGAATGAACACTTCATGCCCGTTCATTTCATCCTCGCCAAATCACCAAGGGGCTAACGGGCCCCTGTTTAGTCAAGACAAGACGATGCTCAGAGGCTGCAAAGCGATCCAGTTGCTGGACGATATGACAGGCCGCATTCCTCAGCTTATGCAACAGTCTCAACTTGAAAGTAGTAAAGGTATGTCAAGCTCGGCCCTTCGGTCACAGGCGGGGAGTCCTATCTGACTGGGCTTCCAGCATGGTCAGCTTATTGGCTGCCAATTCTCCAAACCTTGACGCGACAATGCATCAATCCACGTCGGGAGGTCCGTCAGCTTGCATTCAGCGTCCTTCAGCGTTCTCTCCTTTCGCCCGAACTGAGGAGATCCGACGCCCAGGAATGGACAGCCGTGTTCAACGATGTTCTGTTTCCATTCATCCATCTACTGCTGAAGCCCGAAGTCTTTTCCCTAGATCGGGACGGAATGGGCGAGATTAGGGTCCAGGCAGCTTCACTCATGAGCAAAGTTTTCCTCCAGTACCTTGTGCTCGACTTCGAGTGGGAAAGCATGAGCGATTTATGGACCCGAATCGTTGACATCTCGGACCGCCTCACGAATAGTGGCCAGGGTGACACTTTGGTATGCACAGAGCCCAGCCCCCCCTCTTTAACGGCCTTTACTAACACCTGGATAGGAGGAGGCCGTGCGCGAAAATCTCAAGAATGTGATCCTGTTCATGGTCAGCTCCGAGATCTTGGCGCCAGGCGCGTCGGATGCTTCCAAGATTTCTCTATGGAATGAGACTTGGCAACGTGTCGACCGATTCCTACCGACTTTGCGAACCGATCTTTTTCCAGACGAGCGGGATCAGGGAGGCGTGCACGATAATGGCATCACGAAAGAGGTTAAGATAGACTCGGTAGAAAGAAAAGCACCCTCTCTGGGGTCTGAGCATACTACTATATAGAGCCAAAAGTCGGGCTTGATCTTTCAGCCATAGAACCAACTCGAACCTGTCGAAAAAGAATCATGAAATACAGTCTCAAAGTGTAAGAGGGAAAATGGGAGTTGTGACTGTAGTCTCGAGATGAGGTTCTGAGAAGAAAAGCCCGGGCATCATTCGCCACGGCCATTATGTATTTTTGAAGACATTCCGAGGCTACCTACGCTAAGTTTTGATGCCTGGCTTCGCTCGTTGGCCGTCGAACCCCCAGATTAGGCGCTAGCACCGGGTGTATGGAACGGGGATGGGCGCAGGCAAAGACAGGCATACGGGAGCCGACGCCGACAGCTGATGACTTTGATGATGCGCAGTGCACTCTCGACCCGGCTACAAAATTTCCGTCTGGACCCAGACGTGTGCCCGCCCTCTCAGCCACCTCGTACCCCGGAGAAGGTCGGTGACCGGCTGTTTTGACCTGGAATTAGCAAAGTGCCAATATCGGGTATGTGCTTGTACTATAGATGACATACGATACGTGCCCACGCTGCGAAGATGGTCCTGGCCGGCTGCTTGCCGAGGTAACGACCGAGGAATGGCAGTAGTTGCACCGACGGCTTTGTTGGGGTCCTGAGTCTGGCTCATTGAATCTGCAAAGAAGTTTTGTGAAGGGATTTCCTGATCTGTAGCAGTCCCACGAGGTGCTCGGCCAAGAGGATGCAATTGTGCCTGCAAAGTGGTATTCACAGCATCTGAGGCAGCCTTTTGAATCTGCCTCATCTCCATTTTCTGCCTAACTTTGTCGTACAGCTCCTGCATCTGCATCAGAATGCGGCTCTTGTCTCGGTAAGCCTGTGCAAGCTCCTCGTTTCGACGCTTCAAGTTGCCTTGTTCCTCGAGGGCACCTGGCACGATCAGCGACGGCGTACACACAAAATCTCCATGTCCTACTCACAGCCCAGCCTTTCGTGTAAGCGATCGATCTCGCCGTGGGCATCGTGTACGATTTGATCAACTCGACGGGTCAGATTGGAGTACTTTTCTGTGAGTGTCGCATACAGGTGTTGTTGGTAGCATCTTTCCTGAGTCATCTGATAAGCCCAGAAGCTGAGTGCTCGACCCGCGCATTCCATGATAGCCCCGGGGGTGAGGCCACTAAGAACACTCGTCTTAAAGTCCTCACTCGGGTTCAGGTTGGCGAATGCAGCACCGCCAGACTTCTCCCATGTTGCATTGCAGGCAGGACAGCGCTCAGACCCGGGCAACGATGGACCGCCCAGGTCGAACTTGCGAGCACACTCGAGGCAGAAGATATGACTGAAAGACGTTCCTCAGCCAACTTCCCAGCTCACCAGGGCAACTGATAGTGACGTTTGCCCTCGAACAGCCGCCAAGGCTACCGACAGATTGCACGAGACGCACCTACAGGTTGTCACCAGTGCACGGTCACTAATCTCCCTTCGACATTTCAGGTTGTTGCAGACAAGGCTGTGCTCCATGGCCCCGAGCCTTTCGGAAGTTTGAACGGCAATGGTGAAGTGACCAAGGATGCAAGAGTACGAGGCGCCCGGACTGTTTGCCGTCGCGCAGCCCTGGGGTGGTCTGCCTCTTCGTTGGGGTTGCCCAATGCTGTCCCAAATCAAGCAGCGACGCAGATTGACGAAGCAGGGTCCTGAGAGCGATGTTGCCACGGTCCTGGTCGCTTCTGGAAGGTATATAGCGTAGAAGCAAAATCGAGAGCACGGTAAGCAGGCCTTCCCTTCCTTCCTAGGAACGACCAAATCGAGCCCACTCGGACAGGCAGGGACGGCCGAAAATTTTGGTCAGGTGCCGTAAATCGTAGCAGCAGGCGGCTTCCGAGCACTGTTGCATCGAGCTGGCGCCTCATCTCAGATTTCCTTGACAGCTAATGCTTGCCCGTTGCAGAAGCGCAAGATTCTGCAGTACTCGAATGCGGTGAGTTGCGGTTTGGACTCAGGCGCTCGTCTTGCGCAACAAGCGATAACTTCAACGGTATCTGTCTGTCTATGTGTTTCATCACCCTTCAGGATATGGGAGGGATTGGGTGCGCCTATCTTTCTTGAAAGACCGGCTGTTACATCTCATCTGTCAGCACCGTTTAGGTAAGCTGTGAGCTCTAAGGACGTAGCAATAGGCCGCAGAGTTTGGGCTCTTCCGAGGTAAGACGACTGATCCCGTTCAGCCCATCTCCACTGTGCTTTGCGGCCACAAGCTGGATCATCTCCACATTAGAACGTAGTGAGAACATAACGCTGTCCAGCAAGCGCTTGCGGTCCGGATCAGTCCCTGCTTCTGGACCTTTTGTCTGTATGTTCAGCCAGCAAAGACTGGTCATGGAGACGACTCGCGGCCCATGAGCAGTTCCATTAATCACCGGCCAACCGTTGAGAATGATAGCAGAGAGCGCCTTGCTGGCAGATAGGAGCATGGCTGGATGGTCTACTGCCCATGGGTCTCCCAACACTGTCTCGACCACTGCCAATACGTCCTATTGTCGGATTAGTATGTAAAATTCCACCACTTCGGAGTTGACTGGTTCACACCTTTAGGTACTTGATGGAACTGAAGCCAAGACGTGTGACTGAATCGACAAGACCTTCCATTAACAAATCGGTAGCCCGAGGATAATGGCATGCATGGTGGAGGCCCGTCAAAACGCCATCCCGGAGAATTCGTTCCAGCAGTAGATATTGGCGTCGACTGTCGACTTCAGCCTCCACATCAGCAACCTGAAATAGGAGACGATACGTCCATCGTAATATGGCCTTGGACTCGTCATCTGGCTCTGAAGTCGGCAGAAATATGATTAATGGGAAGAGCGTGTCGCTTAACACGCCCCCGATGCCCTTCGATGCTATTATCGAGCTGGGACATTGTCGTAAAAATACAGAGGCCATCTGTAACGCCTTCAAGCGAACCAACATTGATGTGTCTTCGATCAGAGCGACCAGGCCTCTCATGAACATATCCCAATGCTTTGCTATCTCGGCGGTCTTGGTGTGTAACAGTGAGTCGCACTCTTGAATCATTTTTACGTCACAGGAGTACACCAGGAGAAAAGGGGTGAGGCAGGCAGGGGCACGAACCGTGATCACTTGAAGCACCCGTTTCAACACAGGCAAGATCTGGAGTGGCCGCTCTGTCTGTTTCTGACTGAGGGACGATTGCGCCCTGTCTCGAATCGTGATCCGAACGAAATTCTGGAACGAACTCCCTGCTATGAAGGCAGAGAGTCGGTCGCTGGACCGCTTCAATGACAGTAGCTGATGTGAGAAAGAGGCCGCCGCCTCGGTAGTCCAAGGGTCGTCGTGGTCACAGTAGCTCAGAATCGCCAGCAGTGAGGCGTCACTGAACGTATCGGGGTCCGGATGAGCTATTAACACAAGACACTTCAATCCTGTCTCTGCTAGCAGGGACCACAAATGGTCATCTTGGCACATTGAAACTGCTGTAAGCAAGGGATCATCTAGCGTGTGATAGTCATTCTCAAGTACCTGCACCCGGGTCAAACGTCAAAGTGGTGTCGGTAATGACGTCGACCAGCTTTATCGTTGTCGCTACGTCCGCTACACCGGCGTGACCGGCGCAGGAAGTCTTCGGGCCATCTTCTTCCGATGAGAAAGACTCTTCCGTTGTCATTCCTGTCAAGCGAAATGTTTTCTCCAAGAGCCTGAGGACGTCAAAGGCTGCATCAACGCGATCCTGGGAGTGGACAAGTAGATGAGTAGGCGTTGGTATATGCCAGGTTCGTAACAAACAGAATCGAGAGAGCCTCACCTCCATACTAATTGCGTCTTCCAAATGCGCCAAGGCATCATCTAAACCTGCCTTGGCTGCTTCTGTGCCACATGACCGTGCCATGTTGGACATGTCAGTACACGAACGACGTTGGGTTCCCTTGATATGAGAGCCGCCTAATGCATCAAACTGCTAATCCATTGTGTTGTAACGCTATCAAGGCCACACTGCATTAGTCAGCAGTCGAGTGGATAGGGTGCCGCACCACATAATGACCGCCCCACATAATGACCGCAAATAAGGCCACCTACAACGACACGATACGCCAACTTTATAATTAAATATCTCTATAAAAAATACCTTAAATTAAATAGCTATAACTAGAACTTATAGTATATTAACTTATAATCTATTTATATAATTTCTAATACTTCTTTTATAAAATAGGGGCTATAATAGGCTTTATAATACTAAGCTATTGAATTTAAAGTAATAGTAGATATAGTACTAACTAGTAAGAAGATAAACTTAGTAAGAGTTATAAATATATATTAATAAATATAAAGCTAATTATTTAATAAGTAATTATAATTAATTTTTATAGGTAATCTTAAGTATTATAGTTTTATTACTAGATATAGTAGTAAGTATTATATATATATATAGTTATAGTATACTATTATAATTATAAGCTTTAGGTATAGTATACTATTATAACTATAAGCTTTAAGTATAGTTATAACTATAAGCTTTAGTATTTAGTTATAACTATAAATTTAACTATATATTACTATATATAGTTATAGTAAACTATATATTAGTTTTATTTACTTTATTAATTATAATATATATATATATATAGTTATTTAAAAGCTAGCTTTTAGGTAAAATATATATATCTATATAGCTATAAAATAACTATAAAGTAAAGTATATATATCTATATAGTTCTAGGTAGTATAACTATAGTTATATAAATATTTATATAATATATATATATAGTACTATAGCTATTATATAATATATATATATTAGTATATATTACTATAGTAATATATATATTATTTATAAGTTTAATATTTTTTTTTAAAGTAACTAATATTTATATAGTTAGCTATATAATATTATATAGTTTTAAAGTAAGCTATATATATTAGTATAATTATAAGGTAATTTCTAGGTAAGTTATATATAGTAGTAAGGCTTTAAGGTAGTTCTTAGGTAAGTTATATATAATTACTATTACTAGGTAGTTATAAAGTAGTATATATATAGTAATATAAAATATATAATAGATTTTTATTATACTTAAAATATATAATACTAGGGTTATCTTTATATTTATAAGTCTTATAAAGTCTAAAGTAACTATAAAGTAGGTTTAAGGTAGCTATAAAGTAGCTATAAGGTATATAAAAGTTAACTTAGTATAGTAAGTATATTAATAACTATATTATAGTAGTATAAATTAATTTATTAAAAAATATATATAAATTAATTTTATAAAAAATAAAAAAAAATATATAAATTATATTTAGTAAAGCTACCTTATTAATAGGCTTAGTAAGACTATAAAGGAGGGGTAACTTATAAAAAGTTAAGTAAGTTATAGTAGGGTTATATACTAAAAGTAATCTTTACTAAGTTTATTATAAGTTATAAGGTTTTTTATAAGTTTTTATTTTTTAGTACTATAACTTCTAGGTAATAGCTATATAATTACTTAAATAGGCTATTTTTATAAGTATACTTATAAGTAGCTTATAACTATTACTAACCCTTATAAATATTAGCTTTTATAAAAGTTAATTTACTAAAGTTAAAAAAGTTAGTTATAGTATACTTTATAAGGTATTTTAATTAGCTAGTTAAATATTAAAATAACTAGGGGTAAATAGCTTAATAGTTATTATACTTAATAGTTAATTTTTTTAAAGTTAATTAAATAGCTAGGTTAAGGGCTATATATTTAAATTAATATATATATAAGAGCTTTTAGCTAGTATAAGTTAAATATAGTAAATATATTTAAAAAAATAAAGGGTTTTAATTATTATAATATAGTAGGTAATAGTAAATATTAATAACTATAAGTATTATTAATAGTAAAATTATTTAATAAAATACCTTACTAAAGTCTAAATTTTAAAGGTATATTATTATTAAATTCTAAAAGATAATTATACTAAATAATTTTTATAAGTATATATAATATAGAGATAATAACTTTATAATTAAAGGCTATAAATAATTATAAGTATTAATATATAATACTAATATATAAAAAGCTATATATAATACTATTAAAAAATAACTATAGCTACTTAAGGCTTTAACTAATATAAAAATTACTTACTAAAAAGACTACTAAAAAAATTAAATAAATATATCTCTTATACCTAGAAGTCTTTAAAGGACTTAAATAAAAAGGTAAGTTATTTTTTTTTTAAAGGCTAAACTAGCTTTAAAAGTTAAATAAATTTTTAATATAATTAAGATATAAAGGCTTTAATAAGGCTATTAGTAGGTATTTTATTTATTTTTAGGTATATTAAATAGGCTATACTTTTTACTATTTTTTTATAAATATAGTAAAATTTAAAAAAAGTATATTTTATATAATTATATAATATAAAGTTATAAGCTATTATAATAATACCTTAATTATTATAGTATAGCTAGACTAGTAATTATAATAGGAGGTTAAGTTTTTTATAAAAACCTTTAATCTATTAAAGCTCCTTTAAAGTCTTAGTAAAGCTATTAGTTTTTACTTTTAGTATTAAAAAGGTAATAGTAAAGGCCTTTTTTACTTTTTATAAAATTAGGCCTAGAACTAGTATAAAAAAGTAGTTATAAGTAAATTTAAAGGATTCCTTATTTTTTATAAAGTTACTATTATAAAAGCTTTAAGGCTATAAGTTATCTTTAAATAGCTTATATATAATAGCTAGTTACTATAAGCCTTTTAAGTATCTTAGAAAATCTTTTACTATTATAAGATAGTATAAGTAAAAGTTTTAAAAATACTATAAAAGCTACTAAATACTAAAATAAATATCTAGCTAAGTAAGTAGTATTAAGTATATTAGAATTTTTATAAGTTACTAATATATTTTATAATTTATAGTACTTAGAACTAAAAACTTAGTAATTTTAAAAAAACTAAGCTTAATAATATTAAGCTATAGTAAGACTAAATTTAGCTTTATATTAGTTAGGCTAAAAGTTTTTAGTACTTCTTAGATATACTAAGACTAGTAAAGATTTAAAGTATACTTAGCTTTATTTTAATAAATTTAAATACTAAAGAAAAATAAAGTAAGGCTTTTATTTTTTAGTAGATAAACCTTATAAAGCTAATACTTAAGCTAGTTAATATAGCTTAAGTTAGGACTAATAAGTAAATAATTATTAATATAGATAATAATAAAGGTTTTTTTTAAGTAATTATAGAAAACTACTAGGTTAGAAACTAATAGTTTAAAACTAAGTATTTTAAGAAATATTACTAATATTTCTTACTACTTTTTTAAGCCTTATTTAAGACTATATAGAGCTTTATTTAGCTTAATAACTTATTAAGCCTTTAGGTTATACTTAAGATTTTTAAGATACTTTATAAGGTCTTTATATTTTTTTATAAATTCTTTAAATCTATTAGGTATTTCTATATAAATAAATTCTTTTAAAAAGCTATTTAAAAAAGTATTAATAAAATTAACTTATTTAACCTTTTAGTTATTTATAGTAACTATTACTATTATATATCTCTAGGTTAAAAAGATATTTATAAAGGTAAAGGTTTTAAAGTAGTTAAGTCTTTTAATTTATATAAAACCTTTAGCTACTAAATATACCTTATATTTATAAGGTATATTATAGGTATTTTACTTAATCTTTATAATAAGCTAAATCTTTAATAAGTATTATTTTATAAAGAGTTTAGTTTTTAGAAAAAACTAAAATATATTTTATAGAGTTAATTATTATATTTTACTAAAGATAGCTTCCTTCTAGTAATTTAAGTTAAAATCTTTTAAAGTTTTTTTTTAGAAAGATAGTTTATAATATAATTTAAAAAATAAGACTTATTAGGCTTTATAAATATATTCTAATATAAGGTAACTTAAATCTATTAAATTACTATAGTTACTCTTAGGAGACTTAATAGTCTTTTCTTAAAGTACTATATTAATTTTAATTAGTATTAAAAGTAAATTCTTTAATAGTATAGTTTTAAGCCTATTAATATTTTTTATTTTTTAAAAAAGAGGTTTTATTTTTTTTTTTTAAAGATAATAAGGTTACTAGTAGTAAAAAACTAAAATGCTAAAGACTATAAGTTATAAGACCTACCTTTTTTAAGATTTTAAGGAAAGTTATTTTTATAACTTTTTAAGTAAAAGGGATATAAACTTAATAAGTTTTATTTTTAAGGGTATAAAAAAATTTTATTAAAATTATTTTTAAAGTAAGCTTTATTAAATAAGCTTTATATTTAGGGGGAATAAGGATTTTATAATAAGCTTTAATAGCTTTAAAAATACTAAAAAATAGCTTATATTTCTTATTAAGATTTAATTTTTTAAGAAATAATTATTTTAAAATATTTTCTTAGTTAATAATAGTAGTATAGTTTATTAAGGAGAGGATTACTAAAAGGATAAAATACTAGAAATTAAAAAGTAGCCTAGCCTACTATATAGTTACTTTTAAGTACTCTAGTAATACTCTAATTAACTTTTTAATAAGTTTATTTTATTTATACTAATAAGGGTTTAAAGTAGTAAAATTAATACTTTTAAAAATAAACTACTACTAAAAATTATTTATAATCTTAGTTCTACTATTAAAGTATAAATAGCTAAAAAACTTAGAATAAGTATTCCTAAGGGACTTAAAAAACCTTTATATTATTATTACTATAGTTAGACTTTCCTTATTAAATAGTATAAATATTTAATAATAGTAGGTTTTATAATTTACTATAAGAAGATAGATTAGCCTCTAGTTATAAGGCTTAGGCTTAATTAGGAAAATATTTTTTTCTAGAATATTTAAAGTATATAAAAGATTTTTAATTAAAGATTTATTAGGTTACTATTAGAGGTTAGCTTAAATATAGGCTAAGTATTAAAAATTACTTTTTTTAACTATTAAGAAGTCTAGTAAGGTTTTTATAATTTTTAAAGTTTTTTTAAATAATAATAAGCTAATATAACTTAACTATATATATTAAAAGCTTATAAGTTATATAAGCTTTTAATAATCTTTTATAGACTTATTAAATAAGACTAATAACTTATTACCTTTATTTAGCCTTATAAGGATAAGGATTTATAAAATTAGTAATAAGTCTTAAAGAACTTTTATAGTTTTAAAGTTATTAAAAATATCCTTATAGTTATTTATTTTTTTAGCTTTAAAAGCTTATACTAGGGGCTTTAAAAAAATAAATACTTTTATTAAATAAATAAAATAAGTACTAGTCTTTTCTTTTAAAAGAGTCTATAAATTCTTTTACTAAAGATAAAACTTATAGGTTTTAAAATCTAATAGTATATAGTATTCTTTTTTAGCTAAGAATAGTTATTACTTAATTAAAGTACTATTTAACTTATAGTAAAATATATTATTAATAATATTAGTATTAAATTTAAGTATAAAAAAAGTATTTTTTAGGTATAGATTTTTAAAGATAAGTAGTTTTATACTAATAAGTATAAAGAATTTTATAGTTCTTTATTTTTATAAGTATATAAGTCTTTTACTAGTAGTAATTAGATTTATTTTTTAGTCTTTAAAGTCTATATACTAGATAAAAGACTTCCTATTATTAATAATATAATAAGTTAAACTAGTATTATATAGTAGAGTTACTTTTACTAAGGGATCTATCCTATAAATTAAGTAGTTACTATTATTAACTATACTTAAAAAGTCTAAGAGCTTTTTATCTTTAAGAGTATTTATTAAAAGATTATAATATCCTAAAATAAAAAAAGTTCTAGGTTTATTAAGAAAGTTATTAAAAAAAGTCTAGTTTAAGTTTTTTAACTTATTAGGGTAAGCTAATTTATTATTTAATTTATTACTTTTTTTTTTCTTTTTTTTCTTTTTTTTTAAATTTTTATTTTTTAATTTCTAAGAATTATTAAACTTTAAAGGATTTTTTAATTATAATTTAAAAGAGTTTTTTAAGTTTTTTTTTATTAGTTATTATAATAGGTAAAAACTTTAGTAATTAAAAAAGAGGAATTTTTTTATTTTTCTATTAAATTTATTATTAAAAACTATAAATTATAAGTATATAGTAGAATACTTTTAGCTTTAAATATATAAATATAAAATTATTAGAATTTTACCTAATAGCTAAATATACCTTTTATAGCTTTAAAATACTAATTTACTTAATTAATAAGTTTAATATTAATATTATATAGTTCTAAGTAAGCTATAAGGTTATTAAACTTAGTATTAAATATACTAAAGGATCTACTAAAGCTTTTAAATTTAAAATTATAAAACTTAGTATATAAATTTCTTTATTAAATATTAATACTCTTAGAATACTATTTAATAAAAGTCTTATATACTTATTAAGGGGAATTAATCTAATTAATAGTTACTTAAGAAACCTTTATATAGCTATTTCTTAGTAATATAAGAAAGATAGTTAAGTTTATATTAGTAAGACTATAAGTAAATTTTAAATATTTAATAAATAAAGGAATCCTTAGGGTTTTAAGCTAAATAAAAAGTATTTACTTTTATTAATTAAAATTATCTAGATTTTAAAGTTTTAAATTTTTAAAAAATATATAGATTTTTTTTATTTAGTTTTTTAATAATAAAGTTATTAAAAGTATTTATAATATTAGTTATAGGTTAAGCTTATAAACTAGGTAATTAAGTTTAAGAAGAATAGTTAGCTTTAATAGGTTAGTTTCTTATAAATTAAAGTTAAAGGTTTTATAGTATATTTTTAAGTTAAAAGATACTTATATAAATAAATTAAATTTTTAAATAAAATTACTAGTTTTTTATTTAAAGCTAATATATAGGATTAGTATTAAAAAGCTAAGTAATTAAGGGTTATTTATAATTATTTTTAATAATTAAAAGATTCTAGGTTAATAAATCTATTTTATTAAATAGTATTTAATATATTAGTCTTAAAAAAAATAATAAAAGTTTTACTATAAGGTATAAAGTAGCTATAATATAGATAAATAAAGTAGCTAATTAATTTTAATAATATAGTACTTAATAAGTATTATATTATTTAGTATTATAATATAAATAAATAATAAAATTATAAAGTAATAATTATTATAATATCTTAATAATAATATAGTCTAGGTTTATAACTTATTAAATTTAAAATAATAGTAGATATAGTACTAATTAGTAAAAAGATAAATTTAATAAAAATTATAAATATATATTAATAAATATAAAGCTAACTATTTAATAAGTAGTTATAATTAATTTTTATAAGTAATCTTAAGTATTATAGTTTTACTACTAAATATAATAGTAAGTATTATATATATATATAATTATAGTATATTATTATAGCTATAAGCTTTAAGTATAGTATACTATTATAATTATAAGTTTTAAGTATAGCTATAGCTATAAGCTTTAGTATTTAATTATAGCTATAGACTTAACTATATATTACTATATATAATTATAATAGACTATATATTAGTTTTACTTACTTTATTAATTATAGTATATATATATATATAGTTACTTAAGAGCTAGCTCTTAGGTAAAGTATATATATCTATATAGCTATAAGGTAACTATAAAGTAAGGTATATATATCTATATAGTTCTAAGTAGTATAATTATAGTTATATAGGTACTTATATAGCGTATATATATAGTACTATAGTTACTATATAATATATATATATTAGTATACGTTGCTATAGTAATATATATACTACTTATAAGTTTAATATAAGCTACCTTATTTATCTTATTCTTAACTTTTATAATTTCTAAAAATTATATAAAAGTTTTATTAAAATTAATTTAAATTTTCTTATAATTAATAGTTTATTTTAAAATTAATAATTTTTTAAAATATAATATTTAATTCTATTAAGTAATAATAATAGTATTCTTATAATTAATTTTTTTACTAGCTTTTATAATTAAAATTTTAAAACTATAATTAATACTATTAAAATCTTTTTTTAATATTTAAAATTATAATTTAATTTTTTAATTACTATAAAGTATATAAAAATATATATTTTTTTATATAAATAGCTTTATTAGTATTAAAAGCTTAATAATTAGTTTATTTAAAGCTAAAAAACTTACTATTTTAATAATATAATTAAAAACTTTTTTAATATTTATTAAATAAATACTTATACTATAAAATACTTTTTTAATATTTTTTAATAAAAATACTTATATAAAAGTATTATAATAAG